>RJWJ010042501.1:0-13009 GCA_004363605.1 Indri indri | reverse complement strand
ATCCCCCTATTCAATTGCCAAAATAAATCCCAGACTTGGAAAAAAAAGTGTCTTTTATCTTATTTGAGACCGACTTTTCCATATGCTGCTTCAAATGCGATCCCTGCTGTGGTAGGGGACTTTCCTTTGTGTTTTCAACATCTTATTAAGCTCTGGATTTGTCTCATCACCTGTGTGAAAGTGTTCACTCCATCAGCTGAGATGGTTGACCCCACTGGCTCTAGAATTGGACTGCCTTTACCCGAATCAGTGTTTTAGGTGGCATCTGTGTCACCTTAACTAGGAGAATTAAGAGTCCGTATGCTTCAGTTTCCTCCTCTGTAAAACTGGGAAAACGGTACATAACACCACCATCACAGGATTTAGTATGGATTATATGGATTAATGTATGAAAAGCATTCAGAAAATGGCTGATAGATGGCAAACATTCAAAAAATGATTGAATGTTATTATTACTACTTTAAAAATACTCTTATTTCTGTTTCTTTCATTTAAATATCATTCTTCTCTTTCTTTCAAAAGTAAGTTTTTAAAATATTAATTATGTTTACCATCTCTACTTACTTTCCTTAAATTTCCTTTTTCTTAATTTTTATTCTGTAATAATTTTTGAATTCAGAGAAGAGTAGAAAGAATATCACTAAGATTATTCATAAATCCTTCACTCAGATTTGCCACTTGTTAATGTTTTGCCACATTTGCTCTAACATTCTTTCTCATTCTCTCTAACACCCGCCCCTCCCACACACACATTCCAGAACATTTTTGACTAACTTGTATGCCATGTTGTCACGTACTTTTCTTCTAGTTGGGTTGACTTTTCTGGCTTTTCCCACTGAATGAGCCTAGAAGCAATGATTCCTCAGCGATAGTGAACACCTTTTGTCCTGTATGAAATCATAACTTCAAGAATTTCTCATGCTTTACCCCATTTTATATTTTTAGCTTCCTTTTTTCACATAAAACATATATTTATTGACTATATTTTGTAAGTATGCTATATAGTGAACAATGTATATATAATTATAAGATATAGTTTTTTATTGAAAATATAAATCTATGCTGATATTTCTGATTGTAATCTAACACTGTTTCTTTTCTTGCCTTTGCTTATTCCATGTTTTACTGTCTTCTTCTATAATGAGTACCTGGCTCCCAGCGTCAATGTATTTATACTCATTTGCTCAACCCTACAGCACTTCCCAAATGGTCACAGGAGTTTTATACCAAAATACTCTGAAAAATAAACTATTAAGCAGAGTTCAAGATTACATACTATTATTTTTCTCTCTTGACTAAAGGTATAGAGTAAAAATCTTGGATTCAAATTTGCTTGAATTAAACATTCACTTTTCTGCACATTTTATTTTGAAATAATAATTAACTTACAAAAGTTGCAAAAAATAATGCAGAGATTCCTGTGTATATCCTTCATACAGCTTCTCCCCAAAGTAACATCTTACTAACTATAACATAACATCATATCAAGAAAACTCACCTTGGTGTTAACTAGACAACAGGCAGTATTCAGGTTTCATAATTTTTATGTGCATTTATTTTCACATTCACCTTTAACAGTCTGACTTCTGTCCTTACAAGCAATCAAATTCCTTCAGAGAAGGTCATCCTTACCTTGTCTGGATGGAGTCAAAAGCAATGGACAGATACTTTTCAATCCATATTTAACTGATATGTTTATGCAACATTAGACACTGTTGACAACTTCCTTCTTTTGATCTGTCTTTCCTTAGCTTCAGAGACACTGGGCTTCTGTTTCAGTAGCTCTTCTCAGTCCTTACCTAAGATTTTCTTCCTTTGTCTACCCCTTGAATGTCAGAATTTCTCCAGGTTATATCTTCAATCCTATTTTTCTCCTTACACTAGTGACACAGAATATAAATTCAACACATAATTTCTGGATAAATAAATTGAAAAATTTGTCTTTGTGGAATACTATTTTGGAATATTTACAGCTATAACTAAGTTTTTAAATTGATTTTTCCAACACAGTTAATATTCTTAATATTAAATTCAATCCTCAAAATTAGAGGTAAAAGGACTAACGTAAGGTGAAAGTAATTTTTCATTGCAATACTTTCTTTAATTTTGAGGTTTGGTAGTAGAAACTTAATTATAAAGCAGTCTGAAATGATTTGAATTCTTTCAACATCGCTGTATTATTAAGGTTGCTCTTATTCAGATTAAATAAAGCCACTGCTTTCTAAGCATCATCTATCTGAATTTTGTCTTATTTAATTTATAGTACAGTGAAAAAGAACTAGAAAACAGAAAAAATCAAAGTGAAGTGTTAGGAATTGAGAGTGGGAGACCGGAAGCCATGTTTGTGATTAGTTCAGAGGTGGAATTATTTTATAATCTGAAAACTAACATTCTGCTCTTGAACGGTAGAGTGATAAACTCTACCATTGATGTAAGTTAAAAACAAAATGCTACAATGATTTTAAGTTGCAAAGTTGGTATTTTGTTAGCTTTGAAAAAGTTCGTTATTTAAAGATTTTTAAAACACAAAATAAAGGATTTTGTACTGAACTAAATTTGGCATTATATGAGGTAAGCAAATGGATGTGGATCTAGACAGATGAGAGGTAATACTCTTTAGATTTTTTAAAATTATGTACAGATAACACATTGTCTTTGTCCATATGTGTTGCTATAAAGGTAAACTCACAACTAATGGATTCAGAGTGCACTGTATGGGGGAAGGGCATGTTTGCAGCATGTAATCAAAATGTTTGTACCCCCATAATATTCTGAAATTAAAAAAAGGGAATACCTGAGGCTGGGTAGTTTATAAAGAAAAGAGGATTATTTGACTCACAGTTCCACAGGCTGTATAAGAAGCTTGACACCAGCATCTGCTTCTGGTGAGGGCTCCAGGGAGCTTCCACTCACGGTAGAGGCGAAAGGGAGCCTGTGTGTGCAGAGATCACACAGGGAGGGAGGGGGCGGTGCCAGACTCCTTTAAGTAACCAGCGCTCACAGGAACTAAGAGAGCAATAATTCGCATATTATCGTGAGGACGGCACCAAGCCATTCATGAAGGATTCACCACCATTACCCAAACACTTTTCATTATGCGCCACCTCCAACACGGGAGAACCAAATTTCAACATGAGATCTGGAGGGTTCAAACCGCCAAGCCATAGCTTGCAACTTAAGACATTGATAATCTATATTTAATATATATAATACATAATTATCATCATATACCGTTCTTGTATATTTTGTCTTTTTTGTGCATTTAATGAATATTTGTTTTGTAGGACACCATAGGACTAAAGGCTAATTTAAAATAGTATACCAATGTACTATGTAAAACGAGGTTTTAAACAAACTTTTTAATGCTTTTAATTAAGCACTATAATTATTTTCTTACATTTGATTTTTTGGAAATTCCATTTTTTGGACTACTTACCATTCCGTTTCCACTTTTTGTTGATGTAATTTTGATAATTCCTGGTCATTCTGCTTCATTCTGTGTATATAGCATACAAATTTACAATTTTTATTCGACAAAGGCTTTCTTCTTAATTAGTCAGGATCCCCTAAGCCCTTTTGTTGACTGAGCCCTATCTTGAGCCTGATTCTAAATCAAGAACTTGAGCCCATTATCCGAACTGAGGTATCACAAGATCGGAAGAATGGGCTCCACTTGTACTCCTCATCAAATTGGTACTAAGTAATTAACACTATGGTGCTCACATGACAGTAATATTCTACAGTGATTAGGGGGATGGGAGAGGTAAACTCACAACTAAAGGACACAGTGAGCATTGTAGAGGGGAAGGACATGCCTCTAACCCTCGCTTGCATGAGGCAAAATGTAAAATGTAACCAAAATGTTTGTACCCTCATAATACCCTGAAATAAAAAAAAAAAAAAAAAAAAAAAAGAATCTTGCTAAGTACAGTTAGTGAGAATTCCCCATCCTGGATATGTGATCAAATGTCTTCATTGAGCACAATCCCCAGGTGTTATCTGATTATGCTGTCCTGCCCTTTAGCATGAATTTCATCAGTCAGTTTAGACAGAATGCCTCCTTACCTGGGATGTTTCCTCTCAGTAATTTTCCAACCTCTGACCACCACACTGTCCCTTGACTGTAAATCCCCACGTTTTCTTGTAGCATTAAGAGTTGAACCAAATCTCTCTTCAGTACTGCAAAATGCAATCATAGCAGTCCTTTGAATAAAGTCTTCCTGATCATCTTTAACAAGTACCAGAATAATTTTTTGTTAAACATTATACCCTACTGGTGAGTTAAATTATATCTCCACAAATTGTCCTTCTAATCTTTAATAATGCTTTTTTGTATTGCCTTAAAGTCTAATTTGTTAGACAGTAATATAGTTATGCTACCTTTCCTTTGGTTTATATAGTGTATTATATACCTTTTTTATTATTTTATGTTCAACTTTTTGAAGCTGTATATTTCACCTATATATCATATAAATAGCTCATATTTGAAATTGCCTTCTTTTGATTATTTATACATTTTCTACCTTGTTTTAAATAAAAAGAAATGTGAAAGCTATCAGCTCTTCCACTCTCTCCTTGCTGGTTATTCTAGAAATTACAATATACATTCTTCATTTACTAAATATAGGCATTTTACTTCTCCCTGGCCTATGAAAATACCTTAGAATGTGTTAACTATTTATTTCCCTCATAGTTTATATACTCTTATTGTTTTATTTTATATATATTTGGAATAAACATAATATTTATTGTTTTACACATAATTTTTGTCAAAATTCTGTCCTTTATTTATTTGAAAAAGTGGTCTTTACCATTGAACAAGAAATAAACTTAATTATTAGAATTGTAATTATTAAGACTGTTTATAATTTTTTATTATTTCAATAGATTTAGGGGGTACAAGTGGTTTTTGTTACACAGATGATTTGTACAATGGTGAAGTCTGGGCTTTTAGTGCACCCATCACCTGAATGGTGTGCATCATACCCAATAGGTAATTTTGATCCCTCACGCCTCTAGCCTCCCCCTTCTGAGTCTCCAATGTCCATTATACTACTCCATGTGGCTTGTATGCACATCATTTACCTCCCATTTATAAGTGAGTACATGTGGTATTTAGTTTTCTATTCTTGAGATACTTCACTTAGGATAATGGCCTCCAGTTCCATCCAAGTTGCTGCAAAATACATTATTGCATCCTTTTTAATGGCTAAGTTGTATTCCATGGTGTGTGTGTGTGTGTGTGTGTGTGTGTGTGTGTGTATACCACTTTTTCCTTATCACTCCTTGGTTGAAGGGCACTTAGGTTGATTCCATATCTTTGCAACTGTTTTACATTCAATTTTTTTAGATTCATCTACATATTTCTTTTTCCATTCCTTTTCATGTCTATCTGTGTTTTCAAGCTTCCACCTATTGGCAGTTTTTTCTGCCTAGAAGATACTTAAGAGTGTTTCTGCTGGTCAAACATTCATTCAATTTTTGTTTGGAGGATATTTTCAGTTAGGTGCAAATTTCTATGTTGGTGTATGTTATGAGTGGCCATCTAATCAGGAGTTTTATCAGATTCTTTCTCTCTCTCTTTCTCTCTCTCTCTCTGTCTCTGTCTCTTTCTGTATCTCTTTCTTTCTCTCTCTTTCTTCTTCTTCTTTTCTAATAAAGGATATAAAATTTCTGGGTAGTTTCTTAGTGACTTAGCCTATTACTCCAGAATTTGCAGATGCTCCAATGGGAAAAGAGATCACGAATGCCAGGCTCACCTCTCTTGCTGTTTCCGTTGTTTTTGGTGGATGCTGTCCCTATAATCTTTGATGTTTTGTGAGCCCTTAGATGTCCTTAGCAAATTATTATTACTGTTTATACAGCTTTTCAAATTGTTCTGAGTAGGAGCATTGGTCTGAATTACTTAGGCTGTCCATGCTGACAGAAATCCTTCACTACCTACAATATCACATTGGTAAGTTTTAGCCATCATGATGAACATAGTTGGAGACTAGTAGTTTCTACTGCTATATAATTTTCCACTGTTTATTTCTCCATTGTCCTGACAAAGGGGCATTTTTAAAGGTTTCTTTAAAAATTATTATTACAAAGTGTTATAGTAAACACTTATGTGGGTGTTTACTGGTGTAAATAGGCAAGAATTTTTCTTGTATGTAAGGCTTACCCTGTGGGAGCCTATGTGAGTCTTTCCTCCTAAAAGGGTTTGCTTCAGCCAGAGTGTGCTCCAAACAGGAGCCATTGCAGGCCTCAGTTGGGAGTTTCAGGCTCAGATTCTCAACATTCATGTTCTTCAGACTTTACAATATTGCAGTAATGTTCTATGTCTCAGGGAAAATCAGCCCCTTTGGATTCCTCTTCCAGGATGCTCACCTTTATTCTGGCTCTCTGCCAGTACATCACCCTGCTGCTTAGGTATCTTCTCCCAGTTTCTCAGGCCCCAATTTCCAAGTGCTAGGTATCCTCCCCAGCTTACTCTTGCCTCTGCTTCCACCTGCTAAATCTTTGGCCCTTGATCATGAGGGTCTGATGTCAATCCCCTAGGACATTGCTTATGTTTGCTTGTTTGTTTGTTTGAGAGTCTTTCAAGGCCATTCCCACCTTCATCATGACCTCAAAATCGTGTTCAACCCAGGTCTGGTTGCTGTAGAGTCAGAGAATTCCTTAGACTCCAAAGAACTATCACAATAAATCACACATAGTCTTTATAAATATTCATTATGTATCTCAATTATTATTATATTTATTGTGCATCTCTCAACAGGAAGCACATGGATTTAAATGTTTGGGACCAGGTCACAAAGCTGATATATGCAAGAATCATTATTGAAACCTGATTCTGCTAATGCCTACTCTCTGTCCTTTACTCTTCATGAATGCTATATTTCCAAAGCAATTCTTTCATATTAAGTTCTTCAAATAAAATTTTAAAAATGAGCTGGACTAGACAGACCAAGAAACTCAATGCTTTAGGATAATTGATTGGATTAATAAGTGAAAATAACAAACAGAAAAGAGGAAATTTCAATATCACTCTATTTCTTTCTTCAAAGACTTTGCAAAGCTGGTAAAACCAAATATCTCTGGGCCTTTAATTATTTAATTGATTGGTTATAAAATCATATGTGCTGAAACATTTGAATCACTTAAAACAGATATAAAGTGCCTGGGTAAATCCTGAGAAATAGGATGAATAAATAGAACTATTGATGTTGGCTTAGATAGTACATTTCAGTTCAAATGCAAACTTGAAAACAGAGATTGCATTTGTATTTGTCGTATGTTTTATTAAAGAAGAAAATGTGCAACATCTTACAATTAACTCTTTTTTTTTGATTTGATATGCTTTGAACATCTCTCTAAACACTTTTCTTCACATCCATCCTTAGTATATAATAACTTATTGCCTTGTCTTATATACAGTAAATGTACTAATTATGTTTAATTGGTTAATATCTGGCATTTATTTATTCAAAAAGATTTGCCAGTTGAAGGAAAAGTATAGTCTTTTCTCTCTCTCTTTTTTTTTAAAGGTAAAATGTATCCTATAACAGAAACTGCTGTCTGCTTTAGAAACAAAAATCTGGAATTCTGATCATGGAACATTTATGAAGAAACACATTGTGATTTCTCTGTGGAATTCTCCCTGTGCATCTATTACTATTAAGTCCTGCATAGGCTGTGAATGCGGGAGACACAGCAGAGAGTAAGGAGCCCCCACGGTTCTTCAGCCAACACTGGCCATTAATTGTTTACTCTAAGTGGCATATTAGGAATCTTAGGAAGTGTCTTTGCTACACGAACAAGAAAGGATGATTGGAAAGATAAGATGCAAGATGAGAAAGCACTGCTACCCCGCAAAGTCAAGTATCAAGAACATTGTGATTGATTGTGTGCAGGGCCACTGCTGAATTGAGCAGAATCAAGACTGACAGAAAACTCTGGGGTTGGCAATCAGTAAGTCACGTTTTGTTACATGCACAAGGATGAGAATATATTTTGTGAAACATATAGCAAATGAAAAAAAGTTGAGAGACGCTGTGAGGAGAAAAGAAAAAAAAACTTTTCAAGTACTTTGGAGTTGAGCTTACTATAGTTTTAAGAAGGTAAGTAAAAAATACATTAACATTAACAATAGGAAAATTTTATGGTTAATAATAATGGTTAATATATTCAAATAACATTGTGTGAGGTATAGAAATAAATTTCATTCTTCAACTCAGTTTTTTGAAAATCAAATTACCAATAGATTTTAAAAGCAGATTAGGATATTTAAAAGGAGAAAAGAATGTAGAATTAAAGCAATAATAAATCACAAATGTATCTTTAAAAGTAATTTGATTCTTAAAAGCTTTACAAAAAGGTTTCCAAATATAGGAACCTATGGTTTACAATAACAGGAAATTATTTTAGATTTTCAAATCTCTCTGGAAATATTTTTGTTCTAACAAGAATTTCACAAGTGTATAGATCAAATGAATTTAAAATTTCATTTTATTTTTATATGAAATACAGATATAATTCATATTAGAAACACGTAATATCCTAAATCCATATTATTGTGAATTGCTTAGTTGTCTGATAGATACTTTAATATTCCTTATAATTGAAACTATTCTTAAAAATTTCTTAGACTTGCATCAAGTTAAACTCTTCTTCCATTTCATATAGATTAGTAACCCTAAGTCATTCGTTCATTCATTTATTCATTCATTCATTTTTAATTAATACCATCTTCTTGTCCTGCTAATTAAACAACAGTATAAGTAGGTCCATGATCTCAATAATCTCACACTCTTGTGAATGAGAATGGGACATAAACAGTCAACTGAACAACAATAGTGAAAGAGAGATCAAATATAAAGACAAATATAGGTCATTGGGTGGCCTAGTCTGGGACACACTTAAAGAAGTCTTAAATAATGTAGAAGTAAGCGAAAGGAACACAACCGAGGCCAATTTCAGCAAAAAGTATAACACGACATAAGGAAAAGCAATGAGAAACAGCCTATAATGTTCAGAATGCAAAGGACTGAGCAGTAAGTAGAAAGATGGCCATGAAGAAGGATGACTTAATGCCATTTGCAACAATATGGATGGCACAGGAGACCATTATCCCAAGTGAAGTATCTAAAGAATGGAAAAACAAATACCAATGCATTTACCATTAAATTAGAACTAACCGATGAGCACGCATGTGCATAGAGGGAAGTAAACACAGTGGAAATCAGTGTAGTGGGGGAGAGAGAGGAGGGGATGGGCAAAAACCTACCTAATGGGAACAATGAACACTAACTGGGGGACTGAAACACTTATAACCATGACTTGAGCATTACAAAATCTATCCTTGTAACCGAAAACACTTGTACCCCTGTAATACATATAAATAAATAAGTAAAAGATGGCTTTACCCTGACACAAATAAAATGTTATCCACTGTGAATGTAGATGCAAAATAGTGAATAGGGTTTTAGCAAACTGAATCCAGCGATGAATAAAAATGACAATGCACCATCCATTAATGCTTATTCCTGGGATACAAAGTTTTATATTTGAAAATCAAACAATTTGAATCATCATATAAACAGAATACAAGAGAAAACCATATGAAATATAAATAGGTGTAAAAATCACTTGATCAAATTCAGTATCTAATTATGATATAATCTAGTATTCTAGCAATAGAACTTCCTCAATTTGTATTATGTCCTTATGAACAATCTAGTGCTAAAATTTAACAATATTTTCCTCTAATATTGACAAAAAGCCAAAGATGTCTTCTTTCACCACTTTTATGCAACATAGTGCTGGAGATCCTAACTAGTGCAATGGAAATAAAAATAAATAAAACTTATACAGACAGTAAAGCATGAAGTAGAAACTCTTTAGAGATGACAAGATGTAGAAAATCCTGATAATTCTACAATAAGGTACTAGAACTGATGGTGAATTTAGTAACAGTATAGGATACAATGTCAAAATACACAAATCAGTTGTAATTCTATACAAAAGCAATGAAACATTGGAAATTTAAATATATGTATATCTTTTTAAATTTTTAAATTTAAATGAAGATATATATATACGCATTTTTTTTAATTTCAGCATATCATGGGTGTACAAATGTTTAGGTTACGTATGTTGCCCTTGCCCCCTTCCCCCGGCCAAGGCCGAGTTTCACATGTGTCCATCCCTCATATGGTGCGCATTGCACTCGTTGTGTATGCACACACTCGTCCCCTCCTTCCCCTCCTCCCTCCCCCCTCCCCCCTGCCCGACATCCAATAGATGTTATTCTTATATGTACACTTACGTGTTGATCAGTTAGTACCAATTTGATGGTGAGTACATGTGGTGCTTGCTTTTCCATTCTTGGGATACTTACTAAGTGAAGTATATATGCATTTTTTAGACAGGTTCTCTTCATTCTATTGCCTGGGCTAGAGTGCAGTGGCATCATCACAGCTCACTGCAGCTTCCATCTCCTGGGCTCAAGTGATCCTCCTACCTCTGCGTCTCAGATAGCTGGGACTCCAGGTGTGCTCCATCACACCTGGCTAATTTTTCTATTTTCTGTAGAGATAGGATCTCACTATATTCCTCAGGCTGAAAAAAATAAATAAATAACATTTCAGTTAACATGAAAACCATAAAATATTTGAGAATAAAGTTCATAGTAGATTCAAATAAAGCTACAATATATCACAATATTTTTAGTTGTTTTAAAGGTAGACATATATGTGAATAAAGCATAATAGAGTAAAAAAATAGAGCCGCACGCATGCAAAATTGACTTTCAATAAATGTACCATTATCCCTAAATTAGAAAAGAGTAATCCTTTCAAAAAATGGTGCTGGAAGAATTAGATATTCACATTCAAAAAACTGAACTTTGACTTTTACCAGATATCATATACAAAAAAATAAATTAACATGCACTATAGACTAAAATATAAAAACTGTGTTTATAAATCTTTTAGAGAAAACAGAAGAGAAAATTTTTGTGATCTCAGTTATACAAAAAATTTCTTGGGAGCTAAAAGACATAAATTATTAAATAATAATAATTTGACTTTATCAAAACTACATCTATCATATCACTTTGCAATTTAACTTGCAGAAATATGCAGAAGAAAAATGAAAACATTTACTTATCCTAAGACATGCACATGATTACTCAGAAAAGTTTATTTATAAGAGCAGAAAATGGGAAATGACTTCAGAATTCATTAGCACATGAATAAACAAACACATTTTGGTATATTTGTGCAATGCAATATTACTAAAGTAAAAAGCAATGAGTTACAGATATTCACAACTACATAAATAAATCTCAAAACCGTATGTTCAAGAAAAAATGTCAGAATATAGAATTCTATTTACATGAAAATTTAGAAAACACATGTCTAATCTATAATGATCAAAAGGAGACCATTAGTTTCCTAGGGACAAAATGAGATGGGGGAGCGGAGATATTTGTATGAACAGGAACACAAGGGAACTTCATGTGGTAATGGGAATGTTCTATATTTTGATTTAAGTGGAAGTTATATGGGTATATAAATTTGTTAAAACTTTTTGTTATATGCTGAAGTGATCACATTTTAATATATACAAATAATGAATAAAGTTAATTAAAAATATACATCCAATGAAATGCTATGCTGCCATAGGAAATTAGTATAAAGCATATTTTGAAGCATGTGAAGGCACTTTTGATTCTATGCAATGTAAAATAAGAAAGATACAAAATTAGATCAAACATTTTAAAATCCATCTAGTATTAAAGAGAAAGAGAAAGAAAAAAAGGTAAAAAAAAAAAAAAGAGATGCATTAACAAGTATTTATTCTGTTTTGTGTCATGTGCAAGACACTATATTAGGTATGGGATACACAAGCATATAAAATATATTCCCCTCTTTATTTAGCATCGGTGTGGTGGTTTGAATTTTCCTCCCCTCCAAACCTTCCGTTGAAGTTAGGTTCCCAGTGTTGAAGGTGGGCCTAATGGGAGCTGCTCATGGGTATATATTCCTAGCAAATAAATTATTGCCCTCCTCTTAGGTATGATAAGTTATCATTTTATTAGTTCTCACTAGAGCTGTTTTTTTAAGAAGAGCCTGGCATCTCCCCTCAATCTCTCTTGCTTCCTCTTTTGCCATGTGATCTCTGCATGGGTGACTGGCTTCCCTTTGCCTTCTGCCATGAGTGGAAGCAGCCTGAGGCCCTCACCAGATGCCCAATCTTGAAATATCCAGCCATCAGAATCATGAGCCAAGTAAACCTTTTCTCTTTATAAATTACCCAGCCTTGGGTATTACTTCATAGCAACTCTAAACACATGAAGACAATTGATTAAATTCACATCTAATTAAATTTAGAATCAGAAAAGGCACATTTTATGTCTGCATTCTTAATTTGTACTTATTCATTACATTTGTAAATTTAATATTCCAAATCCACTAGTATAAGGAAAACTGCAAGATTAGCAAAATAGATGGTTGTTCAATTTTATCACATCTTAATGAAACCTGGCTCCTTTCAACATGACAGTAATATAAGTATTGTTTCTTCATCATGAGAAGGTCACAAATTAAGATCACATAAAATCATATATTTTTGAAAAACAATTTGTTGAACACAGCAATACCTGGCTTACCTAGAGCATGGATCACAAACTATGCACGCTCCTTTGTTTCTCGTAACAACCCTGAAGTGGATAGTATAGCTTCATTTTATATATGATGAAATAAACAGTGAAAAGAACTGAGAAACTTGCCCAAGTCCCACATCTAGAAAGTTGTGGAAGAAGCTTCACTCTGTAATAATCCACCTTGGACTCAGGGCATTAAAACACTTGAGATTAAAAATTCATGATAATTGACTTTCTGCAGAAGAGCGAAGGAGGGCATGGGATAGAAGTTAAATTCTAGTAGACCTTTTCTTTCTCCTCAGAACATCACTCTTCCTTTCCTCCCGTAACCCCACCCACCCACTAAAAAAAAGTCAT
>RJWJ010042500.1:0-13010 GCA_004363605.1 Indri indri | reverse complement strand
GACGTGTGCGGGGCATGTTTGAGGAATAGCAGAGCTTGCTGGGGCTGGATCGCACCTGGTGTCTGTCTGCAGACTCCTCCTGCAGTGAGGTGGAGACTAGGTTGTGCCAGCCTTTTCCCTACTCCTCTCCACTCTTCTCTGTGTTTTCAACTCTAGGTGTCACTTCATTTAGCACGAATTTTCTCTTTACCTATGTCATATTCCTTTTGAATCTGCAAGTGAAATTTGAGCAGAAACCTTTTCTACCTTGCCCATCATTTAATCCTCAGCACAACCATTTGTTGAACAAAAGAATGAAACCCAGTAATACCTGCTTGTATGCAAGCACAGTCCAGTGGGGGACAAGAAAAAGAGGAGTCCCTTCCTGACATCCCATTGTTCCCCCTGAACCTGGGACACCCAATTCTAAAGATGCCGTTGGAGCAGGCCCTCCCTCCCGTGCAGGGCTCTCTGAGCGGCTAGAGCCCATCCTGGTGTTGACCGCGAGGAGGAGAGAGCTGTGAGTGCAGCGAGAGATGGAAGTTTAAAACGGGCTGGTCTAGGGCTCAGAGACCAACATTGGATTATTTCAGTGACTGAAAGTGACTGAAAGTCATGGACTCTGACTTAGAAGTTGCTAAGGAAGCCCACAGCCCACTGTGTCTTTGACAGACACACGTAGCAGTTAGTAGAAAAAAGTGAAACTGTTTAAGTTAAAACTGCTTAATCAAACCAGTCACACTAAAATCTCAGTGCTCTCTTGGGGTCTCCTCTAGAGACTGGTGCTACTCTCCTAATTTTACACACCGCCCATGCATGTTCCACCCACTCCCATTTTCCAGCTCTGAGTTTAAGAGCCATGACCTGAACTGGTTTCTGCACATATTCCCTTGGACATCCAAGGACATCTCAAACTCAACAAGTCCAGGACTGAATGTTCCAGTCCTGTTATTTCCTCCAATTGTTTTCCTTTGTCAGCAAATGTCCCCAACGTAGATGAAGGCAGCATCACGCAGTATTAAGGAATCTGGGCGGAGGCCATGAAAGTTGGTTCTGGTGCCTGCTTTGTCACTCGCTGGCTGTGGGACCCCAGACGTTTTATTGCTTTCTAAGCCTCAATTCCCTCGTTTGTCCTTCTCTGAAGTAGGGTACTTCACTGTTGTTATGGGAGGGAGAGGGAGGAGTCAGCCATTTATTTATTAAACATTTTAAACAAATATTTATTCATAAAACAAATATTTTTGGAACTTTTCCTATGTACTGGCCCATGTTAGGCAGTGAAGTTGCAGAAAAACACAGGAGTGGGCCCCGCCCTCCTGAGGCTATTATAGTACAGTGACTAAAATAAGTTAATGTGGAGACAGTACTTTAACAGGGAACCTGGCACATAGGGGCATTCGACAATGCTTAAAAGGAGACGTTAAACATCGTGCTTGAAGCCTCTTCTGCCTCAGGTTAAGGAATCTCTGACTCTTGTCAGATTTGCTTCCTAAATATCTGACACCTCCAATTTTTCTCTATCTACAGTATCCATACCCTGTTTGAGGAGCTCACATGTGGTCCTGCCACAGCCTTGCTGGGATCTGTGGGCCAAACGCTGCCCACAATGGGTCATCAGTGGGGCAGGGCCGGGCATCCCGTGCCCACCGCGCTGAGCCTGGCACCAGGCACACGAGAGCGGATCGATCAATACTACTTGATGAAAAAAAGGAGCAATAGTTTTAAAATTGTATTCCTGTACCATTATTGCTAGACTCATTATCACTTTATTTCAGCCCTAAGCAAAGATTTCGAATTAAATTTATTTAGAAAGCACCAGAAAGTCTCCATTTCGATTTAAAGTAATTAGAAAGGTGTTTTATAACAGCAGTCCCGTGGATGCTGGGACCTGATCCTGAGATTTCCTAAGAATGGAGAAATCTACAAATGTTAGAAGACAAGGGAAAATGCTCGTTAGGAGAAATGCAAGTGCTACGTTGTCCCAAACATGCCGTCTGCCTGTCCGTATCTCTCCCTCCCCACTGCTTGATCCAAGCCACCGTCTTCTCTTGCCAAAGTGACATTAGCATTGTCCATGAGTCTCCCTTCCTTTCTTGCCACACTACGATCCATTTGCTACACAAAGTTAGCGCGATCATTTAAACATAAATGGCATTATGTCGTATCCTTGCTTAAAATTTTGCCTTGGGTTGCCATTGCATGAGAGCTGACTTCCTGAATGTGTCTTAAAGGCTTCACACGACTGTGTCTGTCTCCTTGGACTTCATCTTGCTCCACTGCCCCCTCGGTAACACCAACTCTTTTATTTTGTCTTCACAAATGCCTGGGTATTCCTGCCTAAGGGACTGTTCACTGGCTGTTCCTCTCCTGGGAGCCCTGTTACACTAGACCAGTATGTGGCTTGCCATGGAGTTACCAGTGCAAATGTCCTCTCCGCAGGCCTTCCCCGGCCATGTGATGTGTAGCAGTTCACCAGCCCCTGTCGCATGGTTCCATCTGATTTTCTTGCCATCATTTTTCATTAGCTTAACATCTGTCCCTTCCAATCTGAAGGGACAGTGACACCCTAAGGCTTGGGACAGTACCTGCTGTATAGTAGGAGCTCAGTAAATTTTCATTCAGTAAGGAAATAAATATGTTCTTTGTCCTGTTTGCCCCTTTCAAAGTCCTTGCCCATTTTTCTTTCTGTTATGTGGGAGTCTCAAGCATTGGACGCTCTCCAAACTGGAGTCAGCTTTCTGGTAAAATGAGCCTGAATGGAGAGAGATGGTGGCGTTTGCAGCCTTGAGCAGTAGTTTTAATGGCTTAGCTCAAAACCAGTCACCTACTTCAGACTTGCGGACTCTGCAAAAATTGTTGTTTACCTTCCCTTTCATCCCTGTTTTCTTCACAGTCATTTATTCACTGAAATAGTCATTGGTGAACTATGTGGAACAGAAACGTTTTCTAAACACCAGCCATAGACCAGGTTCCGGGGACACCAAAAGACAGCCAGCCCTGTGTTTGCAGAGTCAGTAGCTTCAAGCAGGAATAAGCATAACAGTTTCTATAAAGGGCCAAATAGGTATAGTTTAGGCTTTATGGGCCATTAGAAACTACTCATTTCTGCTGTTGTAGCACAAAAGCAGCCACAGACAAGATATAAAATGGCTGGGTTCCAATAAAACTTTATTTACAAAAACAGACCGTGGGCCAGATTTGGCCCCCAGCCATAGTTTACCGGGCTCTGGTCCGAAGAGAACATGGACAATCAACCAAGTAAGTGAGTACACTGTGGGAAGTGCCGTGCGAGTGGCCAGGGCAAGTGTCTGGGAGCCCAGAGCACAGCGAGGGGCCCCTGCTCAGGGAGGGCTGTGCAGCCTCTGTCCGCTGTGCTGCTCTTCCAGGTAGGCCTGCCTGGCTCCAGCGACCGCTGGCCTTGTTGAAGAAAAGAAAACAGGAACTTTAAAACTAAATTAACTTTTAGTTGTTGAAAGTTATATAAGATATTGTGTTGCTTTTTGTTGTTGTTTAATACCAAGATATCTTTTCTGATTTTCCTTGAATATTCTGGATCAAGATCTCCCTCTCATCAAGTCTTCCAGGGAGTAAAATCTCAAGAAATCCTCAGTTTCTTACCTTTGAAATCAATACATGCATTCATTCAAGAAATCATAAAAAAACTGGAACTCTATATGTTGAATATCTTTTATATATGATTTCAAGTAAGGTTTAAGTTCCATGAGCTTTCAGTAAAGAAGAAATATTGTGATCATATAAATTGAAGATTATAAAATCTCCATATCTAAAAGGTCTCTAGAGATTGTCATCTCTAAGCTGCTAATGTCACGGATCCTCATTTTACACAATCTGGGCTCCGAGGCCAGCTCATGGCACAGCCAGCTCACACTGCCCTCCCCTGGGTTCTTTCTAAACCTCCCCAAGCCTGCAGCTGCCTCTGATGTGCTGGGCAGACAGTCAAGTCTTTGCATGAATTCCCTCAGCTTGGGTTTGGACATGAATTCATTTGGATTTATACCGTTATGCCATTATTGATCCCTATTAGTTTTAGGAAGATACTTTGGGATGTTATGCAATGCTTTTCTGGCTATATGTAAAACAAAAACTAAACTGGGGAAATTATCTACCATGCTCCACAAATTCTTAAATTATGTTAATTATTTAATGCTGAATCCATCTGAGGTTACCTCAGAAATTTCACAATACCTCCTCATTTCGAGACGTTTTCATTATAGAACTGTTTTAAGATATCTACAATCTTCTAGGCAGGCTCTTTATTTCAAACTACTTTACTTCAGAGGACCTGATTTTTAATGTTTCTCTGATAAAAGGACTAAAAGACCTGATATTCTATTAGCATTCATTCATTCGTTTTAAAAATGAATGAAAGACCAACACAAAATACTCTTTGTAAGGTTTTATGAGCGGACAGCAAAGGATGTACCTTTTTAAAAGACACTCTGTGTCTGTAATAATTTCTTATGTTAAATACCACCTAACATTTATGGCCACTGGATTGATTCTTCTTGCATTAATATTTCCTGTCATGAGATTTGGGGATACACTAGAGCAGTTTATTTCACAGTGGGGTTCTTATCTAAACGAGATCTGTCTTCATATCTTTCTTAATTTAGCAGAATGCTTTTGCAGTAGATCTGGGCATTATCTGCTTCTAGCTGTTTTTCACAGAGGAAAAAACAAAGACAAGCTATGTGCATGACTTAGTATGTATTACAGATGGCATCTCCAACAGCTAAATAGTTGTGCCACATGATGGCTTTATGCAAATGATATGACCCAGAAACTATTTTATGTTAAATCTGGCTTCAGCTTTTTTTGGCCATATATATTGACAGTCTGAATAGAACGTACCCTGAGATTATAGTCCTGAAGCACTTGGACTCTTATAATTCTGAGCATCCTTGAGAAAAAATAATTCTATTAATTGGGGGATCAGAAAGTACTATGATGATGTTTTATGAGATGCATTTTCCTCCCATGGGCCAAGCACCGTTTGGAACTTTTAGTTGCATTATATTACATGCAACAATCATTTCATTATGATGTAGTCATTATTTACATTTATTTGTCAGTGTCTATTTAGTAGTATTAATACAAATATCTTAGCAAGAAAAGCAGGTGGTGCTTCTGGTAAAACATTTCATTGTAATGAATTACTGCAAAAGAGGGCTGACCTCTTTGCTTTTAACTTACTTATAAAAAAAACCAAGAAATTTATTTTTCATTTGTTGTAATATTATAATCTTTACAGTATAACACTTCAACAAGTTAATAGGTTATGTTCAGGTTCAGCCTGTCAACAGTAATTATATTTAGAAATACAATATGTAAACTATATTAAAGTCAAATAAATTTCTTCCAAGATTGAAACCATCTGGGGAAATTAATAGTCCATTAATTCCCTCTTGTAACCATGGCTTTGTATTTTTATTTAGCATGACCTACTTACTTCCAATGGCTCAAAATATTATAAGTAATAGAACCCAATTCAACTACACTTGAAGGTATTATATAAACCTAAAACACAGGCTTTCGTATGTGGCTGTGGAAGCAATATCATTACTTTTTAGTCTCAGTTTTTGGAGGAATTTTGAGCTTTGATAAAGGCTGAGGGTATGGTATGAAAATACTGTGTATAGCATGGTTCCTTAACCTCACCTAATTTTATTCCATCTTAAGTATTTTCACATACTGCCTCACTTCCCCTCTAGTTTCTTGGTCAGGCTAACTCATTCTTGCCTTTTAGGCCTTAGATTATATTTTTTCTTCCTTCAGGAGATATTCTCTGCCTGACCAACAGTGGATTGAGTTGCATCTCATCAGTTCTCCCTGGGTGTCGCAACCTTAGTTTTTTCACCAGCAGACAGAGGTGCTGAGAGTAGCAACCACAGCCCCCTCCCCGAGTCTAGCACGAGAACCAGTGCATGGTAGCTTGTTGAATTGGAGCTGGGGAGACCCGACATAGGTTCATAAAGCAAGTAGAAAACAGTGCAAATGATATGTAATCAAATGCAAGTTGAAGATAAAAATAATGCTTTTTAAATATAAACATTACAGGAAATTAGGAAGTGAATGGGACAATCAATGTTGGCTAGAATTGTTTCGAAAAAGCTTCCTGGAGGAGGGTGGACTTGAGATGAACCTTGAAAAGTTTTGGAAAATAGAGACCAATAGGAGGAACCTTGCACACAGGAATAGGAGCATAAGGAGAAAAGCGGCAAAGAGACCGACTTGAGAGAAGCAGAGGGATTTGTGAATGGAAAAGTGGGAGAGACATTTTGTGGGGTGGGTCTGGCTTATGGAGGGCTCTGGGAGACAGAAGGAAAACCTGGAGCCTGAACATGGTGGCACTGGGAAACTATTAATAGCTCGTATTTTGGGGCCAAGAACTGCCACATGAAAACCTCTCTAGCATAGTATTGCTGGGTGTGCTGCCTGGATGGGGTAGGGGCTGAGGGTGGAAGGAGGCTGTGGGCGAGGCTGGGTGCTGATGTGGGTCTCAGCCAGGGCGATACCAGCGGGAACTCAGATGAGACCAACACTTGAAAGACTTGACTCATCTTCTCTAGAAAGTCTTGCACTTTGGCCGCCCTGTATTTTTATTTAACTACTTTTATAGCCCCAATTGGGTAGATTTCTCAAAATCAGCAAGTGTGTATTGGAAAGAAATATGTCTGAAATAGAAAAAGTGGCTACTTCATGAAATTTTTATATCTCCTTTCATGACAGTAAATAGGGACATTTCATGACATATCAACAGGGATACAGTACATTTGATAGGGAGCTTTTAAATAAAACAAAAGCTCTCGGTAGCCACAAGAAAATGCCACAAGATGAACAAAATCAAGTTGTTGCCCAGGAATAAAACTGAACATTCCTGATAGGAGAGTTTACAGATTATTGAGGGCAGGTATCAGTGGGATCGAACTTTGGAACAATCGCTGAGATTAGAAATTCTCTTGAATTTAATGACAGTTAATGCCACAGATGGGATATGGAATTACTGAATGAGGCTTTATGAAGAAAAGGGAATTTTAGGAAAGCAGAGAATTTATGTTTTCTTAATCCTTTGTAACAGCTTTACAATATCATTTTGTATAACATTCTATTAAAAACCTTTATAAACAACAGAGCCATGTAGCTTGCTCAATGTCTTCTCTCTCTTTGGTCTGAATACACAGAGACATGCGCTGTCTTGGGATCTCATCCTCTAACCCCAGACACAGGTTAGGTGGTCTCTAAACTCATCCTTATGAGATAATTACTTATTTGTCTTCCACCCTATAGGGCTGTGGCCTCTTGAGGGGATAGACCATTCTCATTCACTTTTTTTTTTTTTTTTTTTTTTTGAGACAGAGTCTCACTCTGTTGCCCTGGCTAGAGTGCCATGGCTTCACCCTAGCTCACAGCAACCTCAAACTCCTGGGCTCAAGCAATCCTACTGCCTCAGCCTCCCGGGTAGCAGGGACTACAGCCTACAGCCTCTGCGCCACCATGCCTGGCTGATTTTTTCTATATATATATTTTTAGTTGTCCAGATAATTTCTTTCTATTTTTAGTACAGACGGGGTCTCGCTCTTGCTCAGGCTGGTCTCGAACTCCTGACGTTGAGCGATCCACCCGCCTCGGCCTCCCAGAGTGCTAGGGTTACAGGCGTGAGCCACTGCGCCCGGCCTCTCATTCACTTTTTTGGGTTGCAAGATGACAGTGCCAGGCATCTCATGGCTGTTCCACAGTACTGGCAGAATGGATGAATGAAAATGATTCAAAAATGTAGACATAAAGAGTTTTTTACCTTGGGTACATTCTGTGTGTTGAAATATTGGGACTTCTGCAAGTAGGCTCACGGAGCCAAAATAAACCCTTTTCTGTGCAGCAAAGTGGACTGGATAGCACAGTAAGAACTTGAGCAGAGGAGGAAGAAGAAACTGGAAGGAGTTGTTAATGAACTTGTTCAGGATCTGCCAGTGCTGTAATAGGACTCTGATTCCAAGCAGACTAATGGGCAAATGAACTTACTTCAGGATTTTAAACTTGGCTGCTGGAAGGAATTTTGAAGGTCATTCAACTGTTGAAGCTTATTTTAATTTCTAAAAGTTGAGTCTGTCAATTAGTATCCTGGATCAGGGGCCTCTCCAGTGACTGATACTGCTCACTTGGCTAACTCAAATAATGAACCTATGACTCATGTGGGCCGAAATGCTCTCTCCAGCATTGCTGTGAGCAGGCACTGTGTTGGGTACTTCTTTGTCAGAAGTGCATTTAGGAAATTAGTAGGTATTTTTGCTAAATATAGATTAAATTAAAATGAATCTGGTTTCTGAGATTTCAGTCATTTGTTTATTGTTTATAAGCCATTTCTAACTAAAAGGGATTTAAAGTGACAGTTGTTAAGAAGATGTTATTTGATGATATAGCTTTCCTCTTTTAATTATTTTTATCTAATCAAATACTTTATTAAATTCCCTGGAGTCATAGTTCTTCATGTAGAATTTGTAGAGAGCTTTGAAAGATTGCTAACTAAGGCGTAGCCTCTGTTACTATTGCACAAACTAAGTATGGTAAAAGTGATGTGTGAATTTTCAAGGGTTAAGTGTTAGCTAAACTGGAGGACTTTCTCAAGTGAGGAAATTTTGTTTATTTTTATTTCATCAAGGATTTTGTTCTTAGTATTTTTACTCTAACTTGCATTGCTTTTCATTGCATATCAGATGATTCTACTATCTATATGCCTGTCTATCTACCTATCTATCTCTATCTGTAAGTAACTTTGCTTTTCACTGGGGAAAATGAAGTTACACTAGACTTCTCAATCCACGCTCTGTGCTTCCCCAACTCCATTCTCTTCTCTTGACTGTGAATGTTTTCTTCATCTCCAAGCACTGGAATCATGACCCTCCTTAAATGCCACTACTTTCATAAATCCTTTTCTGATCTTCTATCTAAATATGACCTCTTCCTCTTCTGAACCTATGTTATTTAGATATTATTCCATAATAAATTATCCCAAAATGCAGTGGCTTAAGAAAACAATAAACATTGTCTTGCACAGTTTCAGTGGGTCAGGAATTTGGGAGCAGTTATCTGGATAGGGTATCTCATGAAGTTATAGTTAAGATGTCACCCAGGGCTTTAGTCATCCTAGAGCTTGCCAAGTGAATGCCAAGTCGATGCTGGCTCGTGGCAGGAGGCCTCAGTTCCTCACCACATGGACTCCACTGTAAGACAGCTTGAGTGTCCTCACAACATGGCCGCTTGCTTTCCTCAGAGCAAGTGATCTATAATAGGTCATAGACAGAAGCTGCAGTGTCTTTTCTGACCTAGCCCTGGAAGTCACACATTGTCATTCCTGTATTCTTCCTGTTGCACACAGGTCAATCCATGCCAAGTGGAAAGGAACCAAACAGGAGGTAGGGATCATTGGAGAACATATGAGTGGCTGCTTACCACTGAGCCTGCTGATGTTTCCTACATCTCTAAAAGAACTTAAAATACTCTGCCCCGTATTACAATTATTTGTGTCCTCTCTTGCCTACTCTACTAGATTTATATTTCTTTGAGAGCTTAGACTTGATTCCTTATCTTTAGATATCTTGAAATTTCTGGCACATTGCTTTCAATATATGTCATATTCAGTGGAGAAGTTGGAACCATAGCTTCTTTCTTAATGAGTATACATGAAGATGTACATGTGGGAAAGAATCAGACAAAGTGAAAGACAGAGGAACACACAGATTTTAGCAGAGAGTGCATGAAGGAGGGAAAATGAGAGAGAGAGAGTGAGCAAATGAGGTAGAAAGTAGATTAAATTGCACATTTTACTAGATAAATGTGAAAACACCAATGCTATTTTTATAGATACTAGAGAACTAATTTCTTAAGAGTTTAAAAATTTGGAATACTGTGTAATGATTTTCTCCTTTGTGTAATATCTGTGAATAGCCTGCCATATTTTTTACAAAAACTCCTTCAATTATTCTTAATATTCTGTAAACAAAGGGTCTCTGGTTTACTCCTTTAACAAAAACAGAAATTATTACTTACAAATAACTCTTTAGTAATGTCAAGTAAAGCATTTATAATTCTTTTTACATATGATTGGGAACTTTAATTAACTGCTCTGAAACCTGGCTCATTGGGGTAAAATCATCTCTAGATTGATCAATTAACATTTATATGTATATAATTTGAGCAAAGGGCACAGAGGAATGTCAGGAGGAACATGAGAAGATAAGTGCTGGCAGGTCCTGTTCTGAAACATCACCCCCGTCCATCTTCTCATTTCCACGCCTCGTACCCCACCACATCACAGTCCAGTTCCTCAGTACCTCATGTCAAAATTACTAACATGACCTCCAAAAACTTCTCACGACTTCCAGCTCTTTCCTGCCAAACTTTTTTCAGAGGTAAACTTACTAAATCATCATCCCCTTCCCATGTTTAAAGCTATTTTAGTTCAATTAGGCGGCTTAGTTCAATTAGGCTACCATAAACTGGGTGACTTATAAACAATGAAAATTTGTTTCTCACAGTTCTGGAGACTGGTAAATCCAAGATCAAGGCACTGGCAGCCACAGTGTCTGGTGAGGGCTGCTTCCTGGTTCATATCCAGGGCCTTCTCACCGTGCCCTGTCCTCAGCTCGTAGAAGGGGTGAGGGAGCTCTCTCTGGGGTCTCTTTAATAAAGGCACTAATCCCATTCATGAGGGCTCTTCCCTCATTACCTAATTACCACCCTAAGATTTCACCTCCTAATACCATCACTTTGGGATAACATAGGGATTTGGTGAGAACATTCAGACCATAGAATTCACTGAAATCTTCAGTGAACCCCACGATCTAGAGGCCATAGGTCTAAGTTTGTCTCCTAGAATCATCCCCTGTCCCTGAGCAGAATCTGTTCTGTCCTCAACCCGTTTCATCTTTTCTCCCACTCTTTTCCTGACACATCTTTTCAGTAGCCCGCCTGATTGCTTTCCTGTTCTAAGGATTCATCTACATGTCTGTGTTTCCCCTCTGTCCAGAAACCATGTTTCTCTCCAGTGACTCAATATTAATTCTCCCATTTCTTTAAATTCAGTTCAAGTTCCCTAATGGATCCATCCTGACTCAATAATTCACTCTTCTCCTAATTTCTGTGCTGTCAGAGTTTGGTGACTACATACACTTTCTTGTAATACTTTTCCATGAGAATCTTGTGTCCCTAGGCTATGCCCTGTGACTGTATACATGTGTTTCCCAGTGTTTAAGCCAAGTATAACCATAAGGTGTTCATACGTTCACTGGGTGCAGTAGGCTATGTGTATTTGTTAAGTGCTTACTTTAGCCAAAGTAGATGCTCAGTATGTAACTGAATGAAAGATGTGTGAATGGGAGCAGAGAAATTATAAAATAAAAGTACCAGAGATTACAAAAATTGTGCTCCATTCATGTATCTACTAGAATTATCAGTATTGATTACATAACTATCATGTGCTCAACACTGTATTAGGTGAGGCATGGGCTGTGAAAGGGTTAAGCAATATGGTCTCTGTCATTTCATGACTTTCCATTTAATGTTGACAGCTAAGGTAGAAATATATGAAACACTTTAAATAAAAGTGAGGCTAATATCTGAAGTACCTTAAGGATGGACTTTATGAGTAAGTACTGGGGGAAGGCAAAGCAAAAGAGAATAATCAGTGAGGCATTGGGCTCCTTAAAAAGTTCCCTGGAGATCTTTGGTCTTGAACTGGACCTAGAAATTTGCGATTTGGATTTGAATGTAAGGGCTAGTATTACACTATAGCAATGACGCAAAGAGCATGCGTCTGGGAGTCACGGAACCGGAAGAGTGCTAGGCTACGTGAGGACCATCTGGCTGGAGGGGACAGAGGTGCAGAGAGAACAGTATTGGTGGTTAGAGGAGCGGCAGTTTATTTGGGGAGGATGAAATGGAAAAAGTATGTGAGCTTCCTAGCAAGGCACCCAACCCATAGTAGGTGGACATAAACACGAGTTACCCCCCCTCCACTTTGATCTAGCTCTTAGGAATTTAGTTATATAGACCCTCTAGTCATGAAATGGTCTTTACTCATTTTCTCAGGTGATTAATCTAATAACTTTTCATGGGTGTCATATTTATCCCCCACCTAAGTTTCCATAACTGCTAGGACTATTCTTAATAAGAGATGAAAAGTATTACCTCATAACTGTATCAAAAATTTCAGCTGATTATTCTATGTGAAATACATACATATGGTATGTATCTATTGAGATATATATACCATTGCCTGTGTATCTATGTATGTGTTATCTGTAATCAACATATACATTCATCTATCTCTCTGTATGTGTATGTATATGAATTGACTATGTATAGATAGTGATAGAAGGTGAGAATTTCTGGGTGACTCATCTATCACTTTTGACTCCCTGTAACTAACTTATAAATGTCTTTCTTTTCCAAAGTGGATATGCAAAAACACACTTCTATCACTGCCACCCCAGCGTCCTTCCCATGGTTACACTTCACACCTGTATCTGGGCAATGGTTTTCCTTCAAGGGAGTTAAAGAACTCTCTGTCTTCACTCAGTGCTGACCAAATGTATGTGTCTCAGCCCTAGTCCTTCACTTCTCACTGTCTGGTAAACTCCTGTTACCTGGTACTCATTTCTCCTATTTTTATTCAAGGTAGACTTTCTCTAAAACCCTCTCTGAAGTATCTTCATGGTTTGTAACAGTAAGTGTTATTGACGTTAGTTGCTGTGGTACGTAAAGCCTAACAGTCTTGAGTCCTGGCTCGCAGCACTATCAAGCCATAACTGCTGCCCTTGTCCATTTGCCAAGGGTATTAAAATTGCACAGGGAGGTGGCATTAGATGCTCCGGTGGGCCACCTGGATACCATATGGCTTCCTCCCGGCCCCATATGTAGCAGTGGCTTTCCTCTTAATGATGATTAGGATCAATGGCCCCTGTAGTATGGTAAATTTTTCTTCCTACCTGTGTCTTAGTTCAAGGAGGTTGAAG
>RJWJ010042499.1:0-13009 GCA_004363605.1 Indri indri | reverse complement strand
GAGAAATCAAAACACATCTACGCAAAAACTTGCACAGGAATGTTATAGTGGCATTATTCATAAAAGCCAAAAGATGGAAACAACTCAAATGTCTATCACATGATGAATAGATAAAGAAAATGTGGTACAGACAAACCTCATTTTATTGTGCTTCACTTTGCTGCACTTTGCTGCACTTTGCATATATTGTGTTTTTTACAAATTGAACGTTTATGGTAATCCTACATCAAGCAAGCCTATCAGCAACATTTTCCAACAGCACATGCTCATTTCATATCTCTGTGTCACATTTTGGTAATTCTCACAGTATTTCAAACTTTTTCATTATTACTATATCTGTTATGGTGTTCTGTGATCAGTGATCTTTGATGGTACTATTGTATTAATAATTGTTTTGTGGCATCACAAACCGTAGCTATATAAAATGACAAACTTAATCGATAAATGTGTGTGTTCTGACTGCTCCACCAACTGCCCATCCCCCCATCTCTCTCCCTCTCCTTGGGCCTCCCAATTCCCTCAGACATAACAATTTTGAAATTAGGCCAATTAATAACCCTACAGTGGCCTCTAAGTGTTCAAGTGATAGGAATAGTTGCACCTCTCTCCTCTAAATCAAAAGCTTGATTAAGCTGAGTAGAAAGGCATGCCAAAAGCCAAGATAGGCCAAAAGCTAGGCTTCTTGTGCCAAACAGTTAGCCAAGTTGTGAATGCACAGGGAAAGTCCTTAAAGGAAATTAAAACTGCGACTCAGTGAACACACAAATAATAAGAAAGTGGAACAGCCTTATTGCTGATACGGAGAAAGTTTTAGTGGTCTGAATCGAAGATCAAACCAGACACAACATTCCGTTAAGACAAAGCCTCATCCAGAGCAAGGCTCTAACTCTCTTCAATTCTATGAAGGGCAAGAGAGGTGTGGAAGCTGCGGAAGAAAAGCTGGAAGCTAGCAGAGGTTGGTTCATGGGTTTAAGGAAAGAAGCCATCTCCATGACATAAAAGTGCAAGGTGAAGCACCAAGTGCGGATATAGAAGCTGCAGCAAGTTACCCAGAAGGTCTAGCTAAGATAACTGATGAAGATGGCTACGCTAAACAACAGATTTTCAATGTAGACATAACAGCCTTCTATTGAAAGAAGATGCTGTCTAAAACTTTCACAGCTGGAAAGGAGAAGTCAATGGCTTCAGAGCTTCAAGGACAGGCTGACTCTCTTGTCAGGGGCTAATGCAGCCGGTGACTTTAAGTTGAAGCCAATGGACATTGACCATTCCAAAAATCCTAAGGCCCTTCAGAATTATGCTAAATCTACTCTGCCTGTGCTCTCTAAATGGAACAACAAAGCCTGGGTGACAGCACATCTGTTTACAGCATAATTTACTATTTTAAGCCTGCTGTTGAGTCCTACTGCTCAGAAAAAAAAGATTCCTTTCAAAATGTTACTGCTCATTCATGATGCACCTAGTCACCCAAGAATTCGGATGGAGACGTACAAGGAGATTAATATTGTTTTCAGGCCTGCTGACACAACAGCCATTCTGCAGCCCATGGATCAAGGAGTTATTTCAACTTTCAAGTCTTACTGCTTAAGAAATACTTTTTACAAGGCTATAGTTGCCAGAGATAGTGATTCATCTGATAGATCTGGGCAAACCCAATTGAAAACCTACTGGAAAGGATTCAGCATTCTAAATGCCATTAAGAACTTTTGTGATTCATGGAGGAGGCTAAAATATGAACATTAACAGGAGTTTGGTTGATTCCAGCCCTCATGGATGACTTTGAGTCTTGACTTCAATACTTAAGCAGAGGAAGTAACTACAGATGTGATGGAAATACGAAGAGAACTAGAATTAGAAGATGTGACTGAATTGCTGCAATCTCATAACAGCATTTGAATGGATGAGGAGTTGCTTCTCATAGATGAGCAAAGAATATGTTTTCTTGATATGGAATTACTCTTGGTGAAAATGCTGTGAACATTGTTGAAATGACAACAAAGGATTTAGAATATTACATAACCTTAATTGATAAAGCAGCATTGGGGTTTGAGAGGATTGACTCCAATTTTGAAAGAAATTGTACTGTGGGTGAAATGCTATCAAACAGCATCACATGATACAGAGAAATCTTTTATGAGAGGAAGAGTCAATTGATGTGACAAACACTGTTATTTTAATAAATTGCCACAGCCTCCTCCCAACCTTGAGCAACCACCACCCTGATCAGTCATCAGCCATCAACATTGAGGCAAGACCCTCTATCGGCAAAAAGATTAAGACTCGCTGAAGGCTCAGATGATCATTAGCATTTTTGGCAATAAATTTTTAATTAAGATACGTACATTTTTTCACATAATGCTATTGCACACTTAATAGACTGCTGTACAGTGTAAACATAACTTTTATATGCACTAGGAAACCAAAAACTTCATGTGACTTGCTTTATTGTGATATTCACTTTGTCACAGTGGTCTGGAACCAAACCTGCAATATCTCCAATTTTTTATATAATGAAATACTATGTGGCAATAAAAGGAATGAAGGTCTGACACACGCTACAACACGGATAAACCTTGAAAGCATTGTGCTAACTAAAACAATCCAGTCACAAAGTACCACATAGCATATGATCTCATTTATATAAAATGCCCAGAATAGGCAAGTCCATAGAGACAGAAAGTAGTTTAGGGATTTCCAAGCCTGCGGGGAGGGGAGAATGGGGAGTGACTGCTAGTGGGTAAGGGATTTTGTGGTGATGAAAATATCCTAAAATTAGATAGCGGTGATAGTTGCACAACTCTATAAATATACTAAAAATCACTAAATTGTATACTTTAAGAGGTATTTTATGGTATGTGAATTATGTCTCAATAAAGCTGTTATTTAAAAAGTTTCTCTCCCATAGGATTTCTCAGTGGGTAATAAATCCTCAAGATGGGAGTATGATTTATGTTGAAAATACATAATACAGCCTAAAGAGGGTGACTGTCGTCATTTGCCTAAGAGGAGGGCATATTCCCGAATGCAGAACTTTCAGTGCTAAAACCAGTAAAGTTCTGGGCAAACCACGCAATGTTTGGGACATACATATGCTAAAAAACTGTCAATGTTTATCTGAAATTTAACTAGGCATTTTTACATTTTTATTTGCTAAATCGGTTAACCCTAGTTTTACAAGATGATCCAATTCACTCAGATCAAGTTGAAGCAGAGAGCTAGAAATAAGATAAAAAGCAAAGAGGGACCAAAGGAGTTTGAAGTTAAAGAACTCCCAAAGCATTTTCTTACCTCGGCCAAGACTATGACAAGGTGGTTTTGCCAAGGTCTCTTTTCAAAACATTCTAACAATCTCTCATTTCTAAAATATATATCAAAGAGTTCATATTGGAGGACTCTTAAAAAATTGATATTAATAAATAGTTACATGAAATATTGTCTTTCTTAAAGGCATTTCATCTTGGATGAAGCTTAAATTAAGCTTCCTCCTGGCAGCTGAGTGCATGATGAATTGTATTATAAGTATGTCTATTTTTAGCCCACTAGTGCATTGGCAGACGGGCTGTTAAAAATAGAAGCAGGCCTAGTAGAGTACAGAAGCCCGGGGAGCTTTCCCTTGCTGATTGATGAAAATGAAGCCGGTTCTCTGAGCCTAAAAGGTTGGAGGGAAGGTGGGTACAGCTGTGACCAGGTTATAAGGCTGTGGCTCGTAATTTAGGAAGCAGTGTGTAATGTGTCACTGAGGCAGAAGCTGAGGGATATAGCTCTAATGGGAGTTTCCTGGAATTGCTCCGATAATGGGAGTAAAGGCTTTGTGTGTTTGATCAGGTGTAGTATTTTAAGAATCTTTCCTAAGTCCCTCCCAGGGAGCTATAACTCAATTCATTGTTCTCTCGCGGACTTCTCAGCATACCAGGTTCGCAGCCACCAGGGGGCACCAAAGCGGCCCATCCCAGAGGAAAGCGCGAGCCTCCCTGAGTCACTGAAATTCACTGCTGAGCTCACGGGTGATCAGTCACAGATGGCCGGCTGGGCTTCCTTGCCCTGACCGTGCGGTTTCCGCAGTGCAACACTGTAGTTGACCGTGTGGACTTGGAGTTGCCCAGACAAGGGTTCCAGGTCTAGCCCTGTCATTTAAACCCTTTATGGCCTTTTTAATGCCCAATAATAAGAGGTGATAAGAATTAAATGAGATAATGCCCGGAAAGTGCTCACTACCTAATAGCGTGCCAGATGTGTGATAAGTGCTCAGTTCCTCGGTAAACCAGCAGACTGGAGTTGCCGGGTGGCTTCAGGTGCTAACAACATCACAGAGAAGGCGTCAGCTTCCCTTCCTTTCTATTGTTTCTTTTGTGTTTTTGTGTTTGAGACAGAGTCTCTCTCTGTGGCCCTGGGTAGAGTGCAGTGGCATCATCATAGCTTAGTACAACCTCAAACTCCTGGGCTCAAGCAATTCTCCTGCCTCGGCCTCCCAAGTAGCTGGGACTGTAAGGTGCGCGCCACTATGCCTAGCTAATTTTTCTATTTTTTGTAGAGACAGGGGTCTCGCTCTGGCTCCAGCTGGTCTCGAACTCCTGGCCTCCCAGAGTGCTAGGATTACAGGTGTGAGCCACCACGGCCCCTTTCTATTCTGGGTTCTTTTCCCCCTTCCTATCTCTTTCCACAGGAACACCCCAACACCCACTTCGTTTTCTATTCAAAGGTCTTCATTTTGACAGCTCCCCATGCATGGCCTCCTCAGATATGCCCTGTGACCCCCAAAGTTCTGTCCATTCCTCTCTGCCTCAGTATTTCCCAGGGTGATTCACAAGCCACCTGCATCAAATCATCTGGACCCCCCCAATTTCCCCCCAATTCCCCTGGAATTTCTGGGGATGGAACCTAGGAATCTGCATTTTAATGAGTTATCTAAGTGAGTCTTATGGATAATAAGGCTTGAGAATCTCTGCCATATTCTTAGTGAGTTTTTTTTAAATAGAAAGAGCATATAGTACAGACTGGTCTCAACCAGCTGTTAGGAGGTAAATTAGCTGATTATCTGATTATAGTAATTCACACTGAACTGTGAAGAATAAATAAACTCTCCTTTCAGGAGAATTTGCATTCTGACATTCTGCAAACCTTAATGAATTTCCAATTAGCAAAATGTGTGCGATGGCTATTTAAAGAAAAATGACCTCACCTGTGACCCAAGCCGCAGGAGACACCTTTATCTGCACGTGAAAAGCAAGGGGTCCATACTTAGCAGCCCATTCCTCCTACCCTAGAGCCACCTGAAATTCAGCCCCAAGGATGCCAACTGGAGGGGAGGAGGAGAAAGGGAAGAGTGGGAGGCGAAAGAGGAGGAAAGGGGACGGGAAGGAGAACCCTCTCCAACATCCCACCTCCACAGCACTCAGTGCTAAAGGCTTGTGTAGATGCAGCATGGGCTGGTGAAAACCTGACCCAGTCACTGTCTTTCCACTCCACCCCAGCGAAGATCACAACTGAGACTTCAAGTTTATTTGTATTTACGTAATTTTGTATCCTGAAGCTGCCCAGTTGATAGAGGAGGCGTAATAGCCCCCTTGCTTCTCTCTGGGGCTCCCAGACCTTTCTCCTCCCTCCCAAGGTGGTTGGCACAGGGCCCAGTCCTTGGGCTTTCCCCCTGCTGTTTCTACAGTGCCTCCGTGAATCCTCCCTATCTGGTGGGTTTAAACACCATCTGTACAACAATCGGATGACTCCCAAATATTATCTCCAGTCCCAGCCTCTCCCTTGAATTCCAGATCTTTATGTCTAACAGCCTATTCTCTATCTCCACCTGGATATCTGATTTTTCCCTCAAAAGTTTCTCCCTCAATGTTCCCCATCCCAGTAAATAGCAGCGCCCTCTCCTGAATGAACCAAAACCTTGGGAGTCATCATGAGTTTCTCTTTTCTCTTTCTCTCTCTCTCTCTCTCTCTCTCTCACACACACACACACACACACACACACACATACACACACTCCCCTCATCCACAGTCACCAAATCCTACTGACTCTGCCTTAAAAAATGCGTCTTGAATCTGAGCCCTCTCCCACCTCCACCACTCCCAGCCTGGTCCAAGCCAGCATCACCTTCCATCCAGACCACTTCATTGCCTCCTAACTGCCCTCCCTGCTTCCACTCTCTCTCACAGCCTTTAACGAAATAATTCTCATCACCTCCTTCCCCTTTCCCCACCCTTCAATAACTTCCCATTGTGTTAAGAATAAATTCAAACTGCCTTGCCGTGGCCCAGGAGTCCTGCACCTGGATGGCCCATCTCCTGTCTCCAACTCTGCTGGCTTCCTAGCCTGGAAGGTGGACATCCCCTAGATAACCTCTCCCTCACTTCTTTCAGGGAAACTGTCCCCAACCTCCTGCTTCAAAATAACAGCTGTTCTCTCACCCCAATTTTTTTTCACAGCACTTAAAACTACCAGATGTATCACATGTATATTTGTTTCTTATCTATCTCTCCATTTCAATTCGAGCTCTATGAGAGCTGGGACTTACTGTCTTTTGTCCACCGTCATATCCCCCCACCTAGAACAGTGCCTGGCACATCATGTATGCTCAATTAATATTTGTTGACTGAAGGAAGGAAGGAAAACTAATCCTTAATTGCAAATGTAAGTAAGGATGGCTACTGACTGGTGGTTCAAAGGTTACATCTAGGGTTTTATTTATTAGGAGAGTTGGAAGAAAGAATGAAGCTATTGGTTCCTCTCTAGTGCCCTCCCTTGTGTTGTTTTATGGGGGCTACTCAAAGAATGTCCCTATTTTGTTCCAATAAAGGGTCATTTCTGGAGTTCAGGATCTCTTCTGTTCACATATTAAGAAAAAACTTTTCTCTATTGCACATTCGCAGTGCTCAAAAATTATGTGTTTACAATTACCAGATCACAAACTCAGATTTTACCCATTTACTATACATAAAACAGAGCTAATGAGATTAGGCAATAGGAAGCTTTTCTATTGTGAAATTATGTTAATGGAGTCTCCTGTGGGCTAAGCTGCTCTCTTTGAAAGCTAAGCACATTCCAGAAATCACATTAAACTCTCTCAGGCCTCTCTGGATCTCCAGGGTCAAGGGAAGGGAAGACTGATATGGCTTCACAAAGCAGCCCACTTGCTCTCGACATTTAACTATGGATTTGGGAGAATCTGCTTTGTAACTTTCATCCTGTGTCTGAAAGGTAAAAAAATCCATGGTGTTTTCTCTTTTCATGCCAAAGCTCGTTATGCGGGCCGCCGTTCCCCCATAAATGTCACCCACGATGATGGGCATTAGCGCCCACCAGGGGCACATCGGCGTTAGCTCCACAGTGCATAGTGAAGGGCTAAAATGATTCCTGTGTATGAAATTACTGAAGGGAAAGGAAAATAACTGTCTAATATATGAGAATATTATCTTAGCTTGGGTTCCCCCATAGGCAGACCCTGAAACAAAGACTGAAGTGTAAGTCATTTGTTTAGGAAGAGATTCCGGAAAACACAGAGGATGAAAAAGTGAGACAGGAAGAGGAAGGCGGCCAGTAAAGGAAATGTTATCAAACAAATCATCAATGGGGCGACTGGAGTATAATCCCACTGGAGAACTCCGAGAGGCCAGGGGCAAGGGGGGTGATATTTATGCATCAATTCTATTAATCACTGAGGGCTGCTGGGGTAGGGAATGTTGATTCCCTGCCTGCCAGCCTGCCCCACAGGTAAGCAGAGAGGACTCTGGTGGCCAGAGAAAGTCCTCTGGCAAAAAGACACAGGGGCTGGCAGTTGAACATTGGCCCAGTGGGCACTGAAATGGGAAAGCCCAAACAGAAAGGGCAGAGAACCGACACCCTCTGCCACAAGTACTGGCTTTTCCAAAAAGCATTTTCTGAGAATGGAAATAACATCATCTTGTATATGAGCAAAGTTTAACAAGAGAACTCTGGCATGATTTCAGTGAGAACTGAAATCTTGGAACTATGTTTGGTAGCAGGTCATCCTGGCTCAAGTTAAGTGGACTGGATCAATTGGAGAGGTTTTCAGAGCTGGTTTGGGTTTTGTTTGTGACAACTCTCAACAGCTTGAGAGTCACAATAAGTTACAAAGAGCAGATTTGGTATACCTGACTGGAGACAGCAGCCCTCCCTGCCTTCCCTTCTGGAAGCTGGAAGCTGGCACTTCCTCCTGCTGGGGGACAACCCTTATTTATAGAGCCACTCTGTCTACTCTTTCAAGACCAAAAACCTCAGATACATGTATACGTACATCCATGCCCACTTGGGGGACCATGATATTAGAGATACAGCATTGATTAACTCATTTTCATGTTCAGTCATATTTTTAAGACACCTTACCCCTTCAAACAGTAAACAATCTAATTTTGTAAAAATATGTAATTATGTAAAAATATATAATAGAGAGAAACACACAGAGTTCCTGGCTAATGTTGACATGCAGGGGCTGAAACTCAGCAGTTAATCGGTTGTGTGTCCTTTCAAACCGACCATCAGTCCCTCCCGCTCAGTGGATTCTGAACACTTGCCTGGCGAAAGCCTCATTGCCCAGAGCCAAGGTAAACCACTAACAGGAAGGAAATGATTTCAGGCCAGAGACCACGGGAGAAATGGCAGGGAAGCCAGGTTCTTCCAAAACCTTCAGCAGATGGCCTGCTGGGGGCTAAGCCGACATGCCGGGTTTGGGTGGACAGTGAGGACCACCTTTGCGCTTTGTCCATTCGTGTGGTTCTTACCTGAAATAGAGATTGATGTGGCTCCCAGGAAGGTGCTAGCAGGGGACAAGGCCTGTGGGGTGCTGCTGGTACTTTCCTGCCTCACAGGCTGATGAGGACAGACAGAGACATGGCACTGTGAAGCCCACCAGCAGTGTCCCCATCTCCCCCACTTTGTGCCTGCCACAGAGTAGGTGGTCACTAAAGGGTTCATGGTTTTTTAAATCTCCCATAGTAGATCATAGACGCAACTATTGCAGCTATCAGAACAAATCTGTTGAGCCTTTCTGCAGATTTGGGTGCCTTACCTACTTGCACCCCAACTTTCCTCTCACATCAGAGATATCCAATTGCCAAATTAAAGGTCTATTTTGAATGATTTCTATCTTAGTCCATTTTGTGTTGCTATAACAGAATACCACAAAAAGAAATTGATTTCTTACGATTCTGGAGGCTGGGAAGTCCAAGGTTGAGGGGCCTGCCTCTGGTGAGGGCCGTCTAGCTGCTTCATAACATGGCAAAGGGCAAGAAACATGCCAAGATGAGAGGAAACCAGGCCAAATTTTATCCTTTTACTAGGAGACTGCTCCTGCTGATAACAGCACTAACCCATTCATGAAGGCAGAACCCTCATAACCTAATCACCTCTTAAACAACCCACCTCTTAACAACATTACAATGGCAATTAAATTTCAACCTGATTTTTGGAGGGGGCATTCAAACCATAGCAGTCCCTGAATTGGCATTCTCTTGTGTTGACCAAGAGCCACTCCCCATAATCACCAATAAAATCAAGGCCTGGGAAGAGGTTGGGAAGCCTCTCTAAGAACCAGAAATCTGTTCTGTGGAAGAAGAATGTCCTATTACAGTGAGCAAGCAATGGCCAAATGAGAAATGACATGTGCTGCCGGGAACATTATTTAGCCCTCCTATCTGTGACAGCCACCAAGGCAACAATGACAAAAAGAAGTATGGTGTAGACAGATTGATGGGAAATGTCTGGGGATGAGGGCCAGAGGCAGGGGAGCAGCACTTAGAGTGACTTAAACAGCCTCTAACCTGTTCTGCCTTGATTCCATGATCTCACCAGGCTCACTGAATCACTTTGAATACAAATTAATCCTGCTACCGAGAATCTAAGAAAAAGAAATTGGAAGTTATTCTTTTATATTGGTGACTTCTTCCCATCCTTAGGAAAGTGTTCTTCTTTTGCAATATTTTGTGTATTGATTGCAGCTTTTCTTTTCAATTCTCATTCATTCATTCAACAAGAATGCATTGAGTGATATATTGAGGAATATATGGAGTGTGTGTGAAGGTACTAAAAGGGATGTTTAGAAATACACAAATGGCTATCCCTCTGGTGTTCTCAGGGTCCTCAGACCATCTCCTAATCACTCTCTTAGAGAAGCAAACAAATCCATGAAGACATGGAAGATGGCAAAATGTTTAACTTTTCTTTTCTTACCGAGGCATTTAATTTTCAAAATGACAGTAGCACATTTTTTCCTAGTTAGAAAAGTAATCCATGCTGAGCTCACTGTAAAAAAAAAGAAAGAAAAAGAAAAACTGGACAATTTTTGAATGTCCGACTATTTTTCAGAAAGTGAAAAATGTCCTACATATACCATTCAGAGCTTCACTAACATCATATTATGAGGTAGATCCTTCCATGTTTTTTTCTATGCATATACAAATAAATATATTTGATTTTCAAAAATTGGATCACATACATGCTATTTCATATCCTGCTTTTTTCATTTAATGTCATGATGTCACTCATTTAATATAGATCTGCATACTCATTTTATATGGCTGTATAATAGTATCACAGCCTATTTAACCAGTCTCTTATTTGGGCACTAAAGTTATTTTCAATTTTTTGCTATGATAAAGTCTTATGTGTACAACTTTGTTGTATTGTTATCATAGTATATTCAGAGCATTTTTTACCAATATTTATTAAATGCTATTCATTGAACTTCAAGCACACAGCTCAATATTAACTGAGCCCCCAGTCTCCATCTGTGCACAGCACAGGAAGAAGTAGAGTGATAGGCAAGACCATCTTAAGACTCAGAGCTATCGGGGGGAGTCATATCAAAGCAGAATGCTCAAGAAAACAACAGAGCCAGACCTTGTTTGCCTTTGCTTTGTGTTATCCTTAGTGTGGTGTGGATGCTACTCAGAGTCATAATCATTGAATTGGTTTTCCCACTGGAAAAATGTAATTAACGATATTACCTGTCACACAGGGGTGTTTGTGGGGATTGAACAGCATAATGTACGTAAAGCATTTAGCACAATGCATGGCCAATAATTAGTGCTCAGTAAGGTAGCTATTATCCTCCTAGAGAAATCGCAAAGTCCCAGTCAATGGTCTTGTAGGAAAAAAGGATCATGGCTGATTTCTAAGCTTTTAGGGAGATGTCTTTACCAGGGACCTGATTTGACTCTAAGTATGACCACATCCATGAAAGAGAATCCTCTCCCACGGTTCAGTCTGTCGGCACCTTCACTCCACCTTCCAGCCAAAGGCTTTCCCCAAATGGAGTTGTACGTCCTGCACTTGAATGTCATCTTTGGTGCCTATAAAACCCTCAAGAGTTATTTCTAAGTGCTTAATTCCAAATAAGCACTGAGAAACTATATGGATTTCTTATTTTAATATTTGTCAAAGTAAGAAAAACTTCACAAGGAGGTCTTAGAAACTGCTTTTCTCAGCTCTACTCTATTTCATCTCCTCTCCGTCTCTCCCCACAGAAGACAAATATTAAATGCTGACCTTATTCCTCAAAGCCCCCCTGCAAAATAGGTATTATGTCCATTTTACAGATGAGAAAACCAAAGGTATGGTAAGTAAAATGACTTGGCCACATCTAGGAAGTGGCCCACCCAGGATTCAAACTTCCGTCAGGCTGATTCCAAAGCACAGGTGCTAATAATCTTAAACTTGAGAATGTGCATGAGAATCGCCTGAGGAGCTTGATGCTGACTCTGCAATCGGCATATTCCCAAATACTCAGGTGACTGAGATCCAAGAAGGTACAGGGACCACATTAGAGAAACACAGTCCCTGGCCATATGGCATTTATAGTCCAGTTTCTGAGGCAAGGTTCACCTAAGGCCATAGGATGTTCTTCTTCGGGACATGACCAAAATAGCTTTACTGAAACTTCAGTACACCTTGGAATTAAGCCACGTGCATATTTTAGATATTTGCCGACCTATGAAATGGGTCCCAGGCCAGAGTTGGGACACACCTGTTTTCTGGATGATTCTGCTGTAACTGTTGAAGTCTTCTTTATCATCACCCCACGATACAGTCAAATCAATTCTTGTGACCTTTCCTTCTCTCAAGTCCTAATCATCTGTCCCCCAGGCCAACTTATCTTATACTCTACTGACCCAGTTAGCTTTCCTGCTTCACAACAGGTTTCTTTTGCTTTAAGTCAGTGTGAGAGAACTGGCAAATTGGGAAGATTTGTGCTATTGCATTCAGGAGGCAGCGTGGGGTAGAACAGCAGTTTTCCAACTAGATCCCATCAATCCTTAGGGAGCTGCGGAGGTGCAACATGGAGGTGGGGCAGGGGAAGAGAGAAAAGCCTGGACAGGGAGGAGTTCTGGGCCCTTCACTGGAGCAGCCACACTCAGTTCTGCTTCAGATACGGAAGTGCAATTCCTAAAAGATTCACTTGAAAAAAGCTTTTCAATGAACGGTCAGGAGGACAACTGGAAAACCGGCAGAGAGAGAACACTAGCGGCAAGAGCTGGATGCTAATCCTCATCAGCTAACTAGCTAGACAACTTGGGCAAATTGCTTCATCTCTCTGGGCCTCAGGGTACTTACCTGCAAAAAGAAAAAAAAAATTGAAACAGTTGATGTCTATCTTAATCTGCAAGGGCTGCCATAACAAAATACCACATACTTGGTGGCTTAAACACAGAAATTTATTTTCTTACAGTTCTGAAGGCTGAATGTCCAAGATCAAGGTATGGCAGGGCTGGTTTCTCCTGAGGCCTCTCTCTTTGGCTTGTAGATGCCATCTTCTTGCTGTGTCCTCCACGTGGCCTTTGTGCACACATGTACCTCATGTCTCTTCCTCTGCTTATAAAGACACCAGTCATATTGGCTTCATTACCACCTTAAAGACCCTATCTCCAAATTCAGTCACATTGGGGGTTAAGGCTTCAACATTTGGATTTTAGGGGCCACAATTCTGTCCATACAATGTTTAAGCTTCCTTTCAATAAACACCAGAGATTTGTTGAGCAGCTGCTGTATGTC
>RJWJ010042498.1:0-13016 GCA_004363605.1 Indri indri | reverse complement strand
TGTGTCTGAAATGTCTTATTTCAAAAATTTTCGAGACCACTCCCACACCTCCTTCAGGTCTCTACTCCAGTGTTACCATCTCAGGGAGGCCTTCTCTCAACATCTTACTTTAAATAGAATCCTCACAAAACCACTCTCTATTCCTGCTTTATTTTATCCCACAGATGAGTAAACGTTATGGGCTAAATTGTCTTCCCTCATATTCATATGGTGAGTCCAACTCCCTTTACTTCAGTATGTATTTTGAGATAAAGTCTTCAAAGAGGTAATTAAATTAAAATGAGGCCATTAGATTGGGGCCCTAATCCAATACTACTGGTGTCCTTACAGAAACAGGAAAAGAGACTGGTCATGCACAAGCACAGAGAAAAGGCCAGTGAGAACTCAGTGAGAAGATAGCGATCTGAAAGCCAGGGGAGAGGCCTCAGGGGAAACTAAACCTGCTGACACATTGATCTTATATGTTCACCCTCCAGAACTATGAGACCATGAATTTCTGTTGGTTAAGCCACCCAATCTGTGGTATTTTGTTATGGCATCCTGTAATGGTTAATTTTGTGTGTCAACTTGACCTGGCTAAGGGATGCCCAGATAGCTGGTGAAACATTTCTTGTGTGTCTGTGTGGGTGTGATCCACCTTCACCAGATTGGGCTTCATCCAATCCTTTGAGAGCTGGAATACAAAGGCAGAGAAAGGTCAAATTCCCTCTCTTCTCGAGCTGGGACATCCCTCTTCTCCTGCCCTTAGACATTGGCATTCCTGATTCTTAGGACTTCAGAATCCAGAATTTAGACTAGTGCCCCTGTTCAGACTCCAACTGGATTATACCACCAGCTTTCCTGGTTCTTCAGCTTGCAGATGGCATACATGGGACTTGTTGGCTTCCATAATCATGTAAGTCAATTCCCATAATAAATATCTCGCTCTCTCTTTGTCTCTCTCACTCTCCATATATATGTACAAAGGCATATAGTCTATCAGATCTATTTCTCTGGAGAACGTTGACTGGAGAACACTGCCCTACCAAACTAATATGGTTAACTGTATAACTTATTGTCCAACCTGGAACAACACTGAGAATGAAGGAGGTGCTATTAATAATGATATACAATTGGCATAAAGTGTGACTTCCCACACATATCAGGGCATTTGGTAGCACTATATATAGCGCCTGTTACTATTAATGCACAACACACTTTATTTAGTTATATGTTTATTGCCTGTCTCCACCAGACAGTAAATTCCTTGAGGGCAGGGATTTTTGTGCTTTTACTGCTTTGTATCCAGAGCCTAAATATATGCTGAATAAATAAATATAAACTGTAGGTATGTGGTTAATGTTCACTGATTTTTGCGTAAAAACAACTACCTCAATGTAACTACAAATTATTTTGTACCTACCACAGGCTAGGCAGGGTACTAGACATTTTACATGTTATCATTCATTTTTACAACAACTTTGCAAGCTAGGTATGGTTCCCATTTTATACTTAACCTAATACCTCAGAGATTTTAGGTAAGTTTTTCTGTACTCTTCTGCAAGTAGCTACGGAGTCAAACGAAGGTCTGCATTTCTTAGTGCAAAAGAGACATTTGTACATTCTTGGCAGTTAAAAAATAACATAAATACAGATTTCTAACTCATCGAATTTATTGAAATGTTCAAAGTTTACTATTCATAATATTGTTAACTGTGCATGTTGATGTACAAATGTTATCTATAAATTATATCAATGTGGGTGCAGAATAAATCATATTCAATTCAACACTGTGGGTAGAAAAATCCCCAATCCTTTAATTCTAAATCCTCTATCAGCACAACAGAAAAATCAAGGACAACAAATCAATGTCTCTAAAATGGATATGAGGAGCTCTTCCTGCTAATTTGATTTTCAGTAACTAATTCTTTGGGCTGGCACACAATGCGAAATATTGTCCTTGAAAACATGCAACTCTGCCTGCTGCTCAACGTTTTTATTTATTAGAAACTGAGCCAGGAAAATCTAATGTTGAAATTTATCATTTATCATAGCAGCTGAGGGGCTATGTCCTGATGAAGAAATTTAATGCCATGACAAGTTGATAGATGTTTTCTGATACCTTCTTGCCACTATCTGGACTACACCAAAATATTGCCTAACAGAACTCTTTGGAGTTACGCAAATTGAAGTCATATTTTATATGCAAATTTGAAATAGTACCATATAAATAATAAAGTCTCACACTATTTTCAAACTTGAAAATAGTGCAATACTCAAATATGTATTACATTTTATTATAAGAATTTCATGACTTCAAAGCTGGCCAGTGGATGAATGGTAAGATGTTTAGGATATTGCTCTAAGGTAATATCCCTTAAAGTTTGTAAATAAACTCTGGCCATCGCCATTACCTTATGGGAAAAATCCATTAAGATTTTAAATTATTTGAGCCTTCAAGAACATGTTCTTCAAATAAAACATGATCCCTATATAATTCTGTCTGACTAGGCTTTGTCCTAAAACACAGTGGAACTAAAATTTTAATCCTGAAAATCCTAGCATCACTCAATTCAATCCTACAAATTTCCGTTGATGTACAGGACTCATTAAGTTCTCACTGATGCTTTCCCCAGGGGTCCTAGGGTTTTATTTCAGAAAAGGTGAACTTTTTGGACAGAAAACAAAATAGTTTTAAACATTACCTCACTCCAGGAGCTGATCCTGTGCCTACCTCTATCATTCAGAACTTATTACACTGTCTTGGATCTATCACATTCTCTGGCTCGTCCAGAACTTCACGAAATGTAGTATAGGGTTGCTTAGGAAACCAAAAACCATTGTATTTCAGAAATCTGCTATGACTACACATTGAAAAAAGCACATTATAGATGCTGTCATATATAAGCTTGATAAGAATAATTTATAAAGGAACTGGCTCCAGGAATGTTTTGGCTTACCCAAGATCAGAAGTCTAAAAACTAATGAAATGTGCATATTAACCTCATCCATTGGAATGCCAAAGCCACCCCGTATACTATTTAGGTGTCATTCATCTTTGTGTTCCCAGCGTCATGCACAATGCCTACCCTTGACTATTCAAGACATATCTGTTAAACAAATGAATCAATGTTGGTTGAATTTCAAAAGATAGAGGGAGGCTCCTCTTCATAAATAAACCATGACTTTTTTCAAGGTTTCCCAAAACAATTAGCATTTCACTGGGACAATCTACAATGCCAGATCCTGGCAAACCTATCTGTCACTAGGAGACAAGGACATTGAGAAAGCGGAGCCTTGAAAACGTGCAGAGCTCACCCTTACCTGGTGGCCTTCTTATGTTAGGATGCTAGTTAATAGGAGCGGGAGAAGGGAAAAGGGAGCCCAACATTGTCAACAAACTTTGATGGTTGGAGAAAATAGTGCTGTTAAAACACTCTCAGATCACAGAAAGGAAGAGTCTGAAGATATAAAATTGAGATAAGATATCCTTACAGAAAGAAAGCAATGTTGTGCTATCAGGCTAAAATTTTATAGCAAGCTTCTGAAAATGACTTCCTGGGTAAGAAAATTATGGATCCTCTCTTATTCTCTTGATGAGTAAATGCATTCAATATGATCTCAGAACCACATGTACATAGACTAGAGCAGAACAATTTGTCTGATAAATGCATTTATATCAAAGATAGATCTGTGTTTCTATGCAGGCTTTGGGATATTGAACTGAAAGAAGTTTGAGCTTTATATTAATGATTACAGCAACACACGACATGTTGATTTGTTTTCTAGCACTTTACAAAGCACTGTCCAGTTTGATCGTGAAAAGAAAGCAATCCTATGAGATAAGCATGTTTGGTATTAGAGTCCATATTTCATAAATGAGAAAATTTAGGAAGCCTAGAAAATGCAGAGCTCAATTGCTGTCTAGCTGAGACTCTTTCTTTACCAAATCCTCTCCCACTGGGTTACTCTTTTCCTTTATGTCCTTGCTATTTAAAATGTGATACTCAGACAGTTAGCCTTATCTTGTATGCTTGTTAGAAATGCAGAATCTTTGGACCCACCCCTGAGCTACTGAATCAGAATTTGCATTTTAATAAGATCTTCAGGTGATTTGTATGCACATTAAATTGTGAAAAGCACCATATGTATCATGCCATATCAGTCATCTGGAATGCCTCTGTTTTTGGAATCTTATTTCAATTCATTATGAATGAGGGATAAGTAGAGGGCAACTGTCATAAGAATAAACTGCCATTCTGTGAATCTTCTCAAAGCAAAAATCAGATCTAAATATTAATGGCACCAGTGATATCAAGATAGTATAGGTTAAGATGATAGATTCTGAATCCTGGTTTTGCAACTTACTGTGTGACTTTGAGAGGACTTAACTCTTTAAGCTTCAGTTTCTCATTTATAAATAAGTATGTTAAACATACTAACCTCAGAAGGTCGTTGTGAAGGTCAAATGAAATGAGTGAGCATGCAGTAATGCTTATTATTTTAAGCATGATATGCAACAGAAGTTCACTCTAGCTATCCATCTTACCAAGAAAGCTAAATAATGCGTTTCTCTTGGGTCTTCACTGAGTCAATACTTTGAATACTATCACAAAGACTCACTTCACATTAGCTCTGATCTATGAAATTCTGTGGGTGGCACAAGGTCATTGTGAACTTCCAGTGAATTATCCCAGAAGGAACCCTTGACACATTTTCTAGACTTTTTACCTTAGGGAGCACTCAATTTTGTTTATATTTTGATTCCAAGAGGCCAAAATCATAAAGTAATGGGGTGACTTGAATTCTCCCTTTTTGGAACCTGCAAGTCTGGCCCTACTAGGGTTTGATAAACTTTGAAATATTATTCTTAAAATTTGTGAAACAACCAAGAAGCAGCTCAGATAAATTTTCTTCAGGGGTCTTGGAGACAAGAGGATAGAGGAGGGGTGGTCTGGAAAGGGGTGCTGGAAGCTGTGGTAAGGCTGCAATAATTGAGTCCCAGAAAGGGAGCTGATTATAGCAGGGTTAGCTGAAAACAAGGAGCCACAGTGTACTCAGTTTAGTCCTCCGGCTCCATCCTGCTGATGCATCAAGGTATTTTAAAATAAGGAATTGCGAATTAATCAACTGGCTGTGTTGTCTCTGGTACATGCAGAAGCAAGTTGAAGATCCAACTTTTGTAATGAGTAAAACAGGGAACATGGAAAATGATTTTTTAAAGATGCATTTAACAGAGATGATTTATTTTAAGTTCATATCATGCCATTGTTTCTCATATGGGAAGAATTTCCTGGCCTCAATATGTGTGATGTGCAATTTAAAATTAGATAACATAAACCGCTAGAGGTAAAAATATATGAGGCCAATACCAGTGTGCTGTTCCTGCATGCAGAATCATTATTCTATATAGAATTAACAAATTCTTAAAAAACAGGCTGAGAGTAAGGATCTCAAAACACTGTAAACTGTCAAAGGCATACAAGGAATTTAACAATACAAAGGAAATTGAAATGAAGTATCTTAACCCTTCTTTTTCCTACTGAACAGCAATCCCCTATCTTTCTGTACATATTTGTTTTGCACCATTATTTAATTTGACATTTTCAATCCTCCATTAATTTTCACAGGGCAACTATGAACAGAGCCAATGAGTGCCTCGATGGGGATTTAAATCTGGTCTCTTTCTTAGCCAGGGTTGCTCAATGTCCTCCTCGTTTTGCACGGCCACATGCTTTACTTAGCTCAGGGACAGGGAAGCAATCTTTTTCCTTCACCGTGGACTTTAAAGTTATAAATTATAGGCCACAGACTTTTTCCAAATCCCCCAAGATAAAACTTTGATTTTCAAATAGATACTTTCTTTAGAAAGTAAAACTGAATATTTTTTAAAGAGCTGAGGATTAAATTTAAATTGTTACAAAGTACTTAATGCATGTTTTCACCTATGTATTCTTTCACTTGTGGCTTCTTTCTTCTTAGCTAACTTTAGATATATCTGTCACTCCTTATTTTTACAATTATCTCTTTAACTTCCTTAACATTTTATTTATGTTTGCATTTTGTCTTTGGTTGCTTATTTTTTACCAATAAATTCTTATATGTTATCATATCATATAGAGTTTTATTTTATCCTTTCTTTATTTGGGTCTATTTCTTTTGCTTAGTTTTTAATCATTTTGCAATATATTTCATTGTATGTTTAAAGTGCGGTCTTATTCTTTTATTCCTCTTTCAGTTATTATAGCTTATATATCATCATTTATCATGAATCATTTCCACCTTATATTTATTGGTCTTGTTGAGACCAGGCCCTTTTTTTTGTTGTTTGTTTAACTTTAATTTCAAGCACTTAAATTGCTCTTATTTGAATTAGTTTTTATGTATTTCTGGTTTGAATTCCATTTTCATAACCTTTTAAATTTTTTAAGCTAATTTTGTTTCATCTTGTAGAATGTTTTCTTTTCTTCATTTTTAACTATATAAGTGGCACCTGGGAATAGAACGTAAGATCTAAACGAGCAGGCCTGAGAAATGGGGCAACGCTTCTTCCCCCTTCATTTCTTTGTCTGTCTTTCCCTCCCGATACCATCTCCTTGAGCAGCGGGCCATGCCTCTTTTGCTCTTGTATCTTCATTGTTTGGCTCCTAGAAAGCACTTAATAAAAACCTATGGAGGGAAATAATGATTCATAAGAATTAAATGAGTCTACTAACAACAGCAACAGTTTATTAGTACTATGTGATAGGCATTCTCCTGAGAACTTTCCTTGTATTAATTCACTTAATCATCACAACATAGCTCACGTGGGAGGCATTATCTTCACCCCTATCTACATACAAGGACATTGAGCCTCACAGAGACATTAAATGGCCTGCCCAGGTCACTTAGTAAGTGGTAGAGCCAAGATTTGAACCCTTATAATCTGTCACCAGGGCCAGGACCCTTAAAAATTACTTGCCTGGTATCTGGCATGTGATGTACTAACTGGTCGGTGATAGGCAGGTACTGTGGGAAAAGGATGTCTTTAAACAGGCTGCTATACAGTTACTACTTAAGACACACCAAAGGTGTGTGGCCTCTCATAAATCAATGCAGGTTAGCTAAATAAAGAAAAGCCTGGAACTTATCTAGGAAATTAATGGCAAACTGGCAATACCTTTAATTGCCTGAACTGCTTACTTGAGCAGACTGTCATCAACCCCTCCCTCTTCTGAAGCCATCCTTGCAGTCCCACTCTATTAGATTATCAATTTTAAATTAACTACAGCAGGTGGTGCCTGGCTCTTCTTGATGGGCTCCGCTCAGTTTTCCAAAGATTTATAGAAGCAATGTTTTAAAGAATGGCATTTACCCACTGAGCTAATTTCCTTCTCAGTTATAATTCCATCAGTCTTCAGCCCTAAGAGTAAAAAGTGCATAGAGAACTGAATTAACTAAATATAGAACGTTCTATATTTCTTTATGTGACTGACGTGTTACCCTTCTCTAATAGAATAACTCTTTCCTGATCATGGTCAAGCTCGTGTCACCCAGAGTTGAGATTCAAGAATCCAAAGAAATTGTTCATATATGTTTGATTTTATGGGGTATTATTGATTTAGTAACATTGATTTAATACTATACATGTTTCAGAACCCTAGCAAAGTCCTACAGGTGTCAAAGCCTTCATTTTGGAACAATTTGTCAATTATTCATTGATGATTCAGAAGCCTTCTGGAATTTTTATGAACACAAATAATTAAACAGTATGATTTCCATATTATCTCTCTTTTTTATGATGTGTGCTCAAATATATCAGAGAACAATTTTATTATAGATTTTTAAAAAATTAATACAGAATATACCTAGTAAGTGCACAGCATTGAAATAACTCATCTACTTATTTAGCACTCTTGATTGGAGAGTCCTTAACAAAATGCTAATTTAATTAAGCCTCAACTGTTTTTTTTCTATACCTGATTAGCAAACATTTAAATATTAATAATACTATTAAATACCAATATTTTAAATTTTATGAAATTTGTGCAAGAACTCATTTCAAATTCAATTTCCTTTCTGTCTAAACAAATTTATGAGGTTATAATTCTACTCATGTTTATCCTTAATTATGTGAGGAATTAGCAGTAAAAAGACAGTATTCAGAAGGTGTATTTAGAAGAAGAAGGAGGAGGAGGAAGAGGAAGCAGGGGAGTAGAAATAGGAGTAAGAATAGGAGTTGTTTTTGGAAGGTGTTTGACAAAGGCATTTTTCAGCCTAACTCTAAGACATCGTCAGGTGACGGTGATGTTATTAGAACTTAAAAAAGTTCCACTGGCTGAAATGACATTCTACATATAGGGGATGTATTAGTTTGCTAGGGCATCCCTAACAAAAACAACACAGACTAGGTGGCTTGGACAACAGAAATGCATTTTCTCTCAGTTCTGAAGGATGGAAATCCAAGATCAAGGTGCCACCACTTTTGGTTTCTTCTGAAACCTCTCTTTTTGATGACCATTTTCTCACTGTGTCCTCACATGGCCTTTTCTCTGTGTTTGTGTGTTTCTGGTGTCTCTTTCTCTTTTTGTAAGGACACCAGTCATACCATTCTTTATTAGAAGGATTTGTTGCGTAAAAATTGGATTCAGTCAAAAGGCCACACTCAAGGGTATAGAAGGCAACATGTGGCCCCAAGGCTACAGGTCCCCCACCCCTCATAGGGTCTCACCCTAATGACCTCACTTTAACTTAATTACCTCTTTAAAGGCCCTGTTTCTAAATGCAGTCACATTCTGAGGTTTAGGGTTTCAACAAATGAATTTTGAGGGACACAATTGAACTCATAGCAGGTGGATTTCAATAAATGTTTGCTGATTGCTGATGGGGCCAATGACTATCAACCATGCTTATGGGGGTTGCTCCTCTCTTGACATTATCCACTGGGGTGGTGGCAAGTGGAATATGTTAATGTTCTTTTGTCATCAGAAGGTCCACGTGGCCCCTCCCCAATCAGTCCCTTTCTCCTTCATGACTGAATTATTACATTAATATTATAACTAGTCACCAAGACTCATCTATGTCTCACCCTTCCATAAGACCAGTCTTTCCAAAGCATAGTTCCAACAAAAAGTCCACATTCGTTCACTGATTCAGGCCACACCTGTTTCTGTGTGTTGGTCATGCCAGGAACTCCACTAGACATAGAAGATTCAAGGGAGAGCAGTCAAAACTTCCTACTGCTCCCATTGCCTACTAGATAAAGTCCAAATTCTTTGTATGACATTGAAAATGATCCAGTATTTAGACCTTACCCACTTTTCAATCCTCCCTTCCCAGATGTCTCTTCCCTATTCTTGTATTCTCATGGGGCTACTTTTCACCTCCCAGACATATTTTGAACTTTACAGCCAATACACCATATATTCTCTCTACCTTCTATCTACTCCTTCACCTATAAAAACCTGCACATCCTTACATTCCAGCTTTAGACCAGCACCATTACATACTTTAGTGAGACTTCATGGATCTATAGGATGAAGGAAAAGGATAATTAAATGTTTCTGGATTAGGTATCTGGGAGGAACAGAGAGAAACCGTCACTGGAGACAGAGAAAAGTGAAAGACCAGTAGGATTTGTGAGGTTGGGAGCATTGAGTTAAGTTTTAAAAGTGCCACAAGAGCAGATTACTGTGATGTGTCTATTTCTGAATTTTCATTGTCTAGAAAAGTTTCTGTCACACAGTAGGCACTCAGCATATAATTGGTTTAATGAGTACGTTTGTAGTCTTTGATTAGTAAGAAATTGATGCTACCTCGGAAGTCATGAAAACCCAGTAAGGGCCCATTTATTTCAAAAGATACACAAATATCACAAAATTCTGGAACAAAAAAAAAAAACCCAAAAACTTTACCCTTGAGGTTTAGGATAATGGAAACCAAGCTTTAAATGTTAACACAGGTTAAAACTGAGGAAATTTATGGCATTTTGGAAATTAAATGAATCCTTAATATCATTTTTTGGACTAACTAATATATATTAGTCTACAAGTTTTAAACGAAAATTTAAAAGCTTTAACTCTACTTCTACTGACTGCTAGATTTACAACTTTGGTTCGGTTATTGAACTTACATCCTTAAATATGTATAAAATCTACCTACCTCATGGGATTATTATGAAGAATCAAATGAAATAATAAATATGGAAACACATTTAAAACTGAAAATACAACTGTGATATTGTACATGACCAGAGTGACAATAACAGACATAAAGTCTGCTTTTGACAACTTCAGGTAGGAAATACATAATTTGTAAAAAAGCAAATTCTTTGGGAATTTAAGAGAGATTGGTCTGATAATTTAGGTATACAACTGATCATTTACTTTGGATTTTCTTTTTTTGTGCTCTAATTAGAAATTAAGAACTTTTAAAAAATTCAAATCTCCTTGAACAACTGGACTGTTACCAACCATCAACATTTTTTAGCTAGTTCCTCATGGATATGTAATCATAACAACTCTGTTCTGATAAAAGAAATTCCTGAGCCAGAATACTGTGCATTTGTGTAATATCTTTGATTACCAAATGCAGGTATTAGTCTAATGAACCAAATTAGATGTAACTGTTCTATCTCTATTGGGTAGCCTCTTATCATTCTTTCTGAAAGTCTAATAGCTTGAATGCTAACTACTGTTATTACATTCATCTCAGACTATTAACTATGCTGAAAATTGATTCAGATTTGTTTCCTTACATGTCTTGAAGCTGCCCTCCAATATTCACTTATTGTAAAGCTGGTAAGAACTCCTTTAAAATGGATTGATTCAGATTCATGTGAAGTAACCTATAATCTACCATTTTCAACAGAGAACAGGTCAGGAATAATTTTGCAATTGAGACCAGGTTCTAGTGACATCTCCTTAGTGATGTTTTCCCTGATATTCCTATTACTTTGCAGAGTTGATCATAATTATATTATAATAGCTGCCATTTCTGGAACTCAACATATTGTTGTGTGACTTGGGCATACTGCTTAATGCTGTTAAACCTCAGTTTCCTCACAGGTAGAGCAAGGATAACAATAGTATTTGCCTCATTTAGTTCTTTGGGAGCTTCAATTATATAATCAAAAAGAGTAATAAACTTAGTGTCCATTGTTTGGCAAACAGCTCATAAATAATAGTTACTCTTATTGAGCATAATATTAATAAAATTAACAACTGCAAATTGTGACAGCTGATGAGTGGAAACAACCTCATGTCCTATAGTTAGGGATTGGTCGAATTAATTATGGTAACTCCAGATGACAAAAATGATATGCAGTCATTAAATATTCTGTTGCAGAAAAATACATACTGACATGGGAAAATGCTCTCAATAGATTGCTAAGTGAAAAAGTAGGCCATGAATAGTTTGCTCATAGAATAGACTAGGAAAGCATACACCAAAATGTTACTAGTGGTTGCCTTTGAATTGTAGGACTTTTAAAGTTTTGTTATTTTACTTTTGTGTTTTTCTTTGCTGTTCTTTCATTGTGCTTTCTTCACTGTTTTCCATAGAGTGCTATTTCATAGAGCATATTAGAGTGTATAAAATTATATACAAGATATATATGGCCCTTGTAACCCAGTGTATAATACTTCCCATTATTAAACATCCAGTTAACGATGAAATTGGCTATACATTGGCACCATTGCTCACTGCCCCAGGAGCTTGATATTTTATAATATACACAATTTTCCACTACATTGCTTATATAAGGCCACACAGAACACGGACCGTCGCCCCCTTTAAGCATCCAATAGATGCTCCCATTAGGGAGCTTGGGGCACATGAATGCCAGAAACAAACATTCTCCTGTGTTCCCCTCAGTCATTCTGTTATTTGGGACACATTACTTTGGACACATTAATGCTTACCTATTTCAACCTTCTTTTCCCTTGCCCACCTACACTATAAAGATTGGAAAAAGTTAATACTCACATCTTTTGTCTTTCTTCTCTTCAGGACTAGTCAGGTGATGCAATTGGGGCAATGAGATGCTTAACAACATTTACTTAATTTTTTTCATGGGTGGGTGGAATCTCGTGCTTTTGTGATAAAATGACAGGCATGACCAGCACATCCTTACTTTCCTACTTGTCTAGAGCGTAGATGCAATCAAGCCACTGTATTTATCTTACAGTCATGAGGGAAAGGCAGAAAGATGCCCAGAGATGCTAGCCCTGACATCATTGAGCCACTAAATCAGTGCCAGCAAAAATTTCTTACCTCTAGTCTTGTCTCGAAGTGAGGAAAATAAACTCCTATGTGTTTAAGCAGCCACTAGGCAGGTTTTCAACCACTGTAATTTCCAAATATTCTTAACTGAGACTTCATTCTTACCTAACCTATGGGATACTAACTCTGCTGGGTTTCTCTTTCTAATACTATGTTATAATCATGATTTCCTTCTTTATTAATTGACTTATATTTTTTCCTACTGGCTCACTTCACTTTAGAGTAGTAAACTTAGCCCCAGAAAGACTCATTTTTTTTTTTTTCATTCAAAGAGGAGAAGTGTTTTTGTGTATGATTGTGTGTGTGTGCATGTGTGTTACGTTAGGGGAAGAGGCTTTTGCTCATCATGTACACCTTTTGTTAATAGCACACGGCCAAGTCAAACTAGCCCCTTTAAAACGTCATCACCCGTCAGATCTATCACTCTGTGCCTAATTCACTTCTTCCTCTGTTTTCTGCCTAGCCTCCTTCAACATCACTCCAGGGTTAGGAGAGTAAAACATTGGGGCTAAATATGGCAAGAATAGTGACCATAATCTATGCCTCAAAGAAGAAATGAAGCAGAACTAGCCTAAAGAAAATTTCAGGAGAAAGTTGTGTACTTCTTTTTGCCTTTCCCAAATTCTAACATCTTCCTGGTTCTTTTACGCATGAGTTACAGTATTTCGCCCAAGTTATCTATATCCATGAATAACTCTGTGTTCCAACATAATGATCTCCAATAAAACTCTCCTCCTCTTACTGCGTGGGAAGCAATCTGATTACGTGGCACTAAA
>RJWJ010042497.1:0-13021 GCA_004363605.1 Indri indri | reverse complement strand
GGCCTCCCAGAGTGCTAGGATTACAGGCGTGAGCCACCGCGCCCGGCCGCAACTGTCTTATTTCACTAAGCATGATGCCCTTAAGGTTCAGCCATATTGTAACATATGTCGGAATTTCCTTCCTTTTTAAGGCTGAATGGTATTTTATTTATTATATGTCTATACCACATTTTGCATGTTGCTTCCATGTTTTAGCTATTGTGAAACAGTGTGGATAGTGCTGCTTGTATACCTGTGTATACCTGCTTTCATTTCTTTGGGTTATATACCCAGAAGTAGAATTGCTGGGTCATATGGTGATTCTATTTAAATTTTTTGAAGAACTACGCAGGGCTCCTCTTACGTCTTGTAGCCATTGCCTCTGAGCTTAGAACCCTGCGGAGCATCGACTTTCACAGTAGTACTTTTCTAGGCTTTTTCGCTGTTGTTTTTTTCCTTAGCCAGTTGCATTCACGTTCTGTATCTTAGGGGTTCCTCCAAAGTTTCTGTTTAGCGATGGTATTCTCTCTTACTTTCTAGCACTGTTACAGATTGTAATTGTTTTTCCTGACATTTCTAATGATTAAGGATAGGAGAGGAGGTGGAAAAGTATCTGTAATCTTGATTTTATCTTTGCGCTGTATTATCATCAAATATTTGGGAGGGTTTACATTAGTTTGCCTATAACTTTGTAAGAAAACAGCTTTATTTTACATATTAATAATTTGGGAATTGAGATAAGTAATATGATTAACAATCTAAAAATTTTATAGTACTTTAAACCAAACCTAACAGAAGTTCACACAGAATGCCATTAAATTTACTGAAAGTTACCAGGGAAAGAGTATCTGGTGTTTTGTTATTATGGACAATGTAATGAAAGGAAGATTTAAGGAAATAACTTATACTTTGTGGTATCAGAGGCTGAGAGAAAAGCTAAGAAAGAGTGAGGTATATGTTTATGTTTATGTTTATAACAAGAATATGCATTCTCTGTTTTGTTTCCTACATCCCGAAATGTGAAATCCTTGTATTTGTTAATTCTTGGAACAAGATTAAATTCCTGTTTAACACAAAAATCAATGAGCGTGCATGTTGTACGGTTCAAAAGCAGTTACTCTAAAAGTGATGGGTACTCATTTGCTATATAAAAGAGAAGAGAAATGATTAGTAAAATAAAAGATTGTTGTATTTCTTTGCCGCAGTGTGTTTTATGCTATTAAGGGGAAAATACTTACGTGGATAACCTTTAGGTTTCCTCCAATTGATCACATTCCTCAACGATGTATTATCCTCTCTGCAACCCAGTGTTGAGAATACAAGTCATTTGTAGTTGAATCTCGGTATTTGCTATTGTTCAGCAATAAAATACACGTTAAGTGCTTTTCCTCAAAGATTTCAAGTGATAGTACTACATTATCAACATACAATTGAAGTGTTTAAATCCTGCTATTACACTTTACTCAATTGTTGGATTCAAACTTGGAAGCTAAAGAAAGACAATCTGTAAGACTTAGTGTTGTGACTCTTACAGGAAGTTTTCCTGTAGAAAGGAGCCATTTTCTTTTCCTCCTTTAGGAGTGAGTGAAGCAAAGATTTCTCAGAGAATATAGCATATATAGTATTGATGAAATAATTAACTTTGTATTAATTTCATGTTGCTTCTAGTCATGTATGTATTGTAAAGCTTATTGCAAACGTTTTTTATTTTTCTCTGACTTTGCTTTTGAATAAATGGCAATACCAACATACCACTTTCCCATGAGCAATATAACAAGCAGATTCCCTTTTATAGATTAACATTCTTCCTATATAATAAAGCTATGTGGGAAGTCACAATTTTACATTTTTAAAGATTTTATGCGGTTGTTGTTCATGTCTTGGGATGTGAGTCTCCCAAAGCTATCTGATCACTCCTCAGGCAAAATGTTTGTGTGTGCATATGTTGAATATATATGCAGAGTGCCATGTGATTTAAACCTTACTTTTTCTTTAAATTTCCACTGTATGGAATTCGCATGTTCAATAATAATTGGAACAAGCCAGGGTTTGTGAACGTTAATAGAACTAAAAGACTCTCAGGCCAGAGAGGCTGCTAGTTCCATCCCTGATAATGTGGCCTAGGGTGGGACACAGGAGGTTTGTTTGTGTCATTTGTACCAGCAAATCTAGCCCTTCACATTTGGCCATTCAGAAGCAGCACTGTGAGCTGTTAGGAGCACAGGTTCTCAAGTCGGGTGCCTGTGTTGACGTCCCAGACCGACGACGCCATAGGTGTGTAACTGTGGGCAAGTTAAATGGGAGTAATCAGAGAACCTGCCTCCAAGGAGCTTAGGATAGGCTGGCGCATTGTAAGAAAGCAAATTCTAGTTATTGCTTTCTAAACAACAAAATAATTATGTCAATATTTATCATATTTAGAGCAAAATTGTTTTAGTTATGGGAAGGCTTTCCTATCTTTCCATTTGTGCCAGACTAGTGTAGTAGACTCATCTGGAAAGAATTTCTGAGGCTTTTCTGCTTTTCCCTGACTGAGCTCTCTTCCTCCAGCACAATCCCTGGGAGGATTCGGGGAGCAGTGGGGACAGACGGGCCCCAATATGGGGCCACGCTAATGGCGGCTTCCTAGAACGTGGATAACCTGCGCTGCTTCCCAAGTCTGCAGACGGAAATTGTGAAGCAGCCTGCGCTCCCTTTCTGCAAATGGCAGTCTGAATTTGAGGTCATTAGATACATTTCTCAGGTTTGATTCTTTAAATACCATGTCTGCCAAACAAACAAAATACTTTGCAACAGCACCTCTAATGCTAAGAAAAGGGAGAGACTTCAAAACTGTAAATGCAATTTTAAAAATTAGATATTTAGATATATTCTATTATGGAAGGCAGTAGTTTCATTCTTTTTCCCCAATGACAGTACATTTTACACAAATATATTAAAATAATTACAGTTTTTTAAACTTTCCGAAGTGAAGCTCCCCAGAAGTTACAACATTCAGGCACTAATTTTGACAACGGGCAATTTAAACAACATATGGTAGCATTTAGAGAAATATATAAGTAAATGATCAAAATTAATTCATTAGACGTTTATATTTCTGTCATGTACTTGCATAGGTGTTGCCTTCATCTGCGGGGCTAATGGTTCTGTTGGTGACATACAATATAGCAGATGGAAAACATTAACTACTATTTTCTATACTTGTCAAAAATGTTTTGTAATCATTTCCCTAATTACATATATATTATGTATGTATACACACACACATACACACATATTGTACTGAGTCACAGTAAGGAAAATATTCATTATGAAGTGAACTATTGGTGAAATTTGAAACAAAAATAAATATGAATTGGATCTTGAGCTGAGTAGCAATTTTAAATTAAAAGCCAAACAGAAATAAATGACAGGGATTTGATTTTGCTTTCTTAGATCTTTACACAACAGTTTTATATATTTTTAGCATCTAAAAAGCATAGGCTGCATTTTATACTTTGCAGGTCACTTCTGAAGGCTGGTAACAATTTATCATCAACACAAACTTGTTTGCTAACCAGCAAAGAATATTCTGAAGTGTTCGGTCTGATCCTATCATTGGAGCTCAGTCAGCTGTACGACTTCCGTTTTTGACAGTTATGTTCAATATGAAAATAATCTTTCTCATAGTTTCAGGACTTTAAAAAATTTCTGAATTGCTGTTGGCATCTTTTAACATCAGAGCTAAAGAATTTGAGAGATAGCAGGGAGCTAGGCAGTTATCTGGTTCACGTCCTTTATTTTGCACAAAACTGATGAAGTTACAGAAAACAGAGGAGTTTCAATGGTTTATTCCTATTGATTGGGATCCATTATTCCTACTTTACTTCTCTAATTTTTTGCCTTTTTTATTTTTAGCAAAGAAAATTCTGGAACTCTGGAAGCTTTTTTTTTTTTTTGGTCTATTTTTGTACCATGGCTAATAGAGTATGCTGCTTGGTTTGCTAGATGTGTTTTCTTTTGGCTGTTTATAGAAATATTTGTCCTGAGTCTATAAGTTATTAAACTTTCAGTGGCCATCAGAGAAACAGTCCTCACTGTCCTTAGGGCTGTCTCCTTAAAACATTTACAGTACCACCTGCTGATTAATTTACTTAAAGAAATTAGAAGCTCTCCAGTAAAAAGGAAAGAAAATCTTTCCTTACAGTGCTTTAAAAAGTAATTTATTAAACGTATGCTGTGGATACTTATAAAACAATTTAGTTTCTGGAAGGTCTGAGGTATAGCTGGGCCTCAGGAACTCCTGAAACCAAGCTTGAACGCCCTCGGGACTCTCATAGCTTGTCTGTTTTCCTGTCTGCCTTAGCTTCCTTCTCTTTGAAAGCAAATGACTTTTTCTCCAAACGTCCACGAGTAGACTTGAGTTCAAATTATAATAGTTTCCTGATTGCAGTTCTGAAATGGCTTGGCATGGGCCACACACCTGCTGTAGGCCAGTCGGCTGAAGTGAGGAAATGAATGACTGTGGTGACAGTGTCTTGGCTGGGGTGGGTGCCCTAGGTCCAGTCAGCTGTGTCTAGGAAGTGGAGTCACAGTAGCTTCTATCACAACCATGTGTGAGATGAGGCAAATTACTTCATTTCTCTGTGCCTCTCTCCATTTCTTCATCTGTAAAATGGGATTAAATTGTTTCCCCCTCATAGAGTTGTTTGAGGATTACATGAGACACCTGGAACCTGGAAACAATGTAATGTAAGTATTTGTTACCAAGGGACAAGTTAAAGAAGTTGGTAGACTCAAGCAATTGACTACTATGCAGCCATTAAAACACACATTCCCAAGAGAAGGCAGGCTTCCTCCTACAGCATATGGGGCTGTTTTTCTGGGTCCCCCAGTTTGCAAAGGTGAGGCCAGAGCTCAAGTGGAAGCATAAAGGCTGAGACAAACACAGTCCCTGCTTTCCTGTGTCATAACGGGAAAGCGTTCTTCTTGAGTCGAAAGTTGGTTTCTGAGTTTTGGCTTTCTCCTGTGGAAGAAAAAATGAGCAAAAAACCCAGGGAGACGGGGACCTGGGAAAGAGAGGATGCAGAAAAGAAGCTTTGATATGAACAGTCAGTGGCGTCGCAGAGGCCAGGTGCCAAACATCCAGACTGTCACAACGTGGTGGTGGTGTGAGTTGTTGGCGAACTACAGGCCATAGACCAAATGCAGCCCACCACCTGATTTTGTACAGCCCAGGAGTTAAGAATGGTTTTTCACATTAAAATGATTGAGAAATAAATTTTAGAAAAAGAATAATATCTCATGACTTGTGAAAATCATATGAAATTGAAATCTCAGTGTCCATAAATAAAGTTTTATTGGAACATGCCAGACTCATTCAATTACGTATTGTCTGTGGCTGCTTCACCCCATGCAGAGTTGAGTAGTTTGACAGAGACCATCTGGCTCCCAAAGCCTAAAATATTTACTACATGACCCTGTACTGAGAAAGTTTGCTGACCCCTGCCTTATGCTTTAACTCAGGGATTTCTGGAAGAGTACAGCTGAAATTGAACATTTGCTAAGCACTCACTTTTGCCCAGCGTGGCTCTAAGCTCTTCACATGAATTTAATATAATTCTGTGAATGACGCTGCATGGTAGGCATTATTATTGTCCTTGTTTCACAAATGAGAAAATTGAGACACCTAAGTGATTTGATCAGGGTCAGACCATTAGTGAGTAGACAAGCTGGTGTATGAACCTAGGCTGTCTAATTCCAGAGCAATAATGTGTAATATCTAGTTTCAGTTTCTTGCCTGTTATGTGATGTAATTCCTGCCAGTTATCCCTCAAAATGTCGGTATTGCCATATAAATCGTTGCTTCTTGATCGGGGTCTTATCGTGGAGAAAGGGATTGGCGCAGCCTGCACTCGGGGCAAATGGTCAGTGACAGAGGATATTAGCCCGAAGGAATGGTACTAATTTAATCCAGGGTGTTACATTTGATGGCTTCGTAGACTGGAGGAAATCATTGTGTGGGTGCGTGTGTGCGTATGTGTGATGTATAGAAAATGTCTGGAAGGTTTCACCCCAAACTGCAAATAGTGTTTGCACTTGAGGAGTCAAATAGATAATGAAGAATTGGAAGATGTCTATGTTTTAATTCTATGTTGTTTGAACTTTTAAATGAGGCTGTCGTCTTTGTAGCGCCATTTCAAGAAAACCCATATCCTATGGTGAAAAGACCTCTCTGGCCTGGTTTTCCCTTTCGTGAAGTAACATTAGCTTAACTCTGTCCTTCGAGTGTCTTAGGTATTGAGAAGAGGTAGATTGTTTAATAATCCTTTCCCCAGGCTGGTGCCTAGAGGGGAAGGAGATTATCCAGCCACCAAAAAGTGCCCTGCTCCTCTATTTGGGATGAACCCAACTCAGTCAGGAGTGAAAGGCACCTTGTCTTCTTTTCAGAGTCACACAAGGGCAGTGGGTTTCCCCTTGACATGAAGATGTTCACCCCTTTTAGGGGATGAAAGCCTTCACAAAATGCTTATATCATCTGTTCTACTTTCTCCTCTTGGAGATGCAAGTGGAAGTTTCTTCTTTGTTTAAGAGATTAAGGAAGCCAGTGTTTCCCCTTTGAGATGGCAAGAGATGTCCTGTCCTTGGGTCCTCGTGCTCACAGAAGGATCATGTTCATTTTCTCTTCCTTCCTGCAACAGGACTGGGAGAAAGAACAGTCCCAGGCTGGAAAGCGATGGCAGAGCCGTCCCATAATCAACCATCACTTGCACCTAAGAGCAGCTCCCAGCCCTCAGCTTTGCAGGGAGTGGTGGGGGGGTTGGTCTTCCAGGGCTCTGCTGGGCATCTGCTTGGTATCTTGGGGGACTGTCTCAAGTGAAGTAACGTGGTGGTGAGTGTTGCTTCCATTTTCGGGACAGCATTGAAAATGAAGTACCCAACAGAGGGGACATTTGAGTTCCACTTCTCTCGCAATATTGAATATAGACTCCTAATTTAGTAAAAGAAACCTATATCTAGGGGAAAAATGATCACACAACCTGCAGTGTAATAGCATACACTGTGTGTGTGTGTGTGTGTGTGTGTGTGTGTATATATATATATATATATATATATATATAGTTAGCAATCACAGTTTTAAAAAAATAAATTAGTATAAACTTGCCAATTTTTCTTTCTTAGAAAGGACTGTTTTATCTTCTGAGATCATATTCTTTCTCTTTTGGGTGGAAGAATGCCCTTTCTCTCATGAAGTTGATGAAGAACCCCTACACTTTGCAAGGAACTGTTCTAGGTCCTAAGGCGTTAGCAAGGAACAAAGCACAGAAAATCTCTAAACGCATAGAGCAAATTCTGGAAGATAAATAAACAAATATATACCTCCATGCCAATAGTAATAAGTGCTATGAGGAGAAATGAAGTAGGATCGCTGGGACTCAGCCTTGGATCAACATTGTGACCACCTGGGGCTTTAAAAAAGACTGAGCCTTCGGCTTGGTCCCACCTGGAGGGGTTCTGTTTCAGCCGGTCTGGAGGACAGCTTGGGCATCTGGATTTTTAAGCCCCTCGGGCAGGTGATTGTACAGCCAGGGTTGAGACCACTAGGTGAGAGAGGGACAGAAGCTGCTATTTTAGATGGGTACTAAGAGAATGCTTCTCTGACCAGGTAACGTGAGAGGCCGAATGAAGAGAGAAAGCGCGAGAGTGGAGAGTGTATCTAAAGTGCATTCCAGAAAGACAGACCGCACAGGCCAAGTCCCAGGGGAGAGGATGGTTGGCTTGCCCTGGGAACAGAAGGGAGGTGGTTTGGGAGGCGCAGAGTGGGTGAGGGGAATAGCTAAGCGGCACTGGAGAGGTAGACAGGAGCCGTTTGGAGCCCTGTAAGGCACGGAAGGAACTCGAGTTTATTCTATTGTAATGAGAAGCCGTTAAGAGGATTTTGAGCAGGGGAGTGTGACATAATCTCATCTGCATTTTAAAGGATTACTCCGGCAGATGTGTGGGATACGGACCAATATCAGGTGCAAGAGCAGAAGTAGGGGCCACTCAGGAGCCTGCTGCTGTAAACCAGGCTAGGAAGGATGGTGGTGTAGACTTCGGTGTCTAATGGTGGGAAGTGGTTGGATTGGAAATAACTGGAGAAGGTAGAGCCAAAGGAATTTGCTCTTAAATTGGATGTTGGATTTGGGAGAAATAACGAAAGGAGTCAGGAATGACTCCTGAGGATTTGGCTTGAGCAAACATTTTAAGGCAAATGGTACTGCCATTTAATAACTTGAACGATATCAGGAAGATAGGTTTGTGTCGGCAGGAGGGGATGAAGGATTTTGTTTTGGGGCATGTTAACGTTTGAGGTGAAATGATGTTGGGATAATAAATGGTAGTTTTTAAAAAATATCCTTAATTGACCGTTGGTGATGTTGGTTCCTTAATTTTAAAAGATTTCATATCCCATAAATATTTTAGGGAAACAACTTTGTGCTGCAGAGCATAATTAGGAAATGTGTTAATGTTTATAAATATCTCCTGGTAAAACATGTCTCAAATAAATTGGAGCATTTCCAGTTTTAAGAAATTAATGACCTTTCTCCAACTAGACTGTTGGAATCAAGTCTTAACGGAATTAAAATATCAGTCTAATATTAGATTTGGGGGATTTACGTAGAAATAAATTCATAACAGTGGCTGAACAAAATCCTTTCAGTTTCATGCCATTGTGTGTAAAATTAATATACCTGTGATATTATGAGACGTCCATGCTCATTGCAACATCTCGGAAGATTAAAATCAAGAATTTATATAAACTAGAAAAAAAAAACTTTTCTTTCCACACCATGGGTGATACCAGAATATAATGTGTTACAAATACTCAGAGATGTTAACAACATCTCTGAGTATTATATTTAGTAGAGTCATACTGAATGTCTGAGTTTTTTCCTATTATATTTGGCCAGTGGAACAATAAAATAATTCCCTATGATGTCAGCAGCCACATCGTGAATTTGAATGTCTGTGAGCAGAGTTCCCTTGTGGCCCAGAATGTCTGCACAGGCATCCGAGGCCAGAATGTGTATTACCTCATCTTTCAGATGGGAGTGGGATGAAGACTCCGTCCATGTTTCTCTGGCAATAGAAGCAAAAACCCAATTACATGTTTCTTACACAAAGAAGAGAATATGAAAGAAAAAACTAAAATTAAAATTTCCAAGAATCTGGGTATCTTTCAAGGAAGCTCACATCCTAATATCCAAGGATTTTGTTTACTGTCACTAGGTGTACAAGTCTCTGTCTTGAAAATGTACATAGCAAAATTTATGTAAAAGCAATAAAACTGCTGTTTGGGGACAGAAGCCACATTTTGTGTTAATAATTTCATTTATTGCTAATTTATTGGAAACTAAATTGTAGCTAGGTGCCATGTGGACACCAGTGAGACTGAAAGCATGTTCAGGCTGTGCCTATTTGAGTCACCTTTCTGGGTAATTTCAGATGTCCCTTCATAAATAGAAACACTGTGTAAGTAGCCATGCATTAATTTAGCTTACAGTGTTTTTTAGGTCCATAACGTTTCTTGTGACTGATTTCTTTTGGTGGCTTTATGACATGCATTCCCAAAGCAGAGCTTAGTGTATTTGTTGAGGAACTTTAGAAAAACACACAGAAATTGCCCCTAGAGTGCTTTCTCCTGGTCCAATAAAGTTGCTTTCCATGGCGATGGGCGCGGAAAAGGACATTGGGAACAGCAGTTCCCTGGGATTCCTGTTCTCCCTCTGTCTTAGCTCTCAGTTGGCTTCCTCATTTTTGTGATCTATTCACAATCATAAAAGAAGTTTAAAAATGTGATTATTTCTGACTCAAGCTGACAATGAAATCCTGTTGGCACAAATGAAAATTAGTCTTAGTGGAGTTACATGAATCCCACATGGACACACACACAGACATCTGATAATAATGGCTAACATGTGTTTAGCATTTATTTGGTTCTCTCTCTCTATATTATTTAATCCTAAAAATGGCTCTATGATGTAGGCATTACTATTAGCCCCATTTTACAGATGAGAAAATGGGCCTCAGAGATTAAATAACTTGTCCCAATCTATCCAGCTACTAAGTGGAGCAGCTGGAAACTCTATCATGGCTCCCGAAGCAGTCACATCTATAAAACCTCCCAAGAGCAGCCAACATGGTCTCCGAGGCCTCTGGGTTCATGATGAAACCCAGACAAGGTTTCCAGCACCTCCTCTTCACCGACTTTGCAGGAGACCCACCACATTGCTAGGCCCTTGGGTAGTGAGTAATTAATCCCTGCCCTTAATTAACAATACTCTAGAGGCCTGAGAGTTCAAAGATATTTAAATCTAGATAGACTCCGCCAACTAACACCATTTACTCACCTTGCAAAATCTGGTCGATGGGAAAAAGAAAAGAGCAGTAATTGTCTAATAAAACTATCCTTCCTTTTCCCAAAAGTTAATTTGAAAAAGGATGGAACTTTTAGTATATAAAAACCTAGATTTGAAAGGGATCTCTAGAAGCAAACAACCAGATCAGTTCTGGTTTCTGTTTGTTTTAAGTAAATTCTTGAACATGAGTCTTGGTTTTAACATTTTACATATTGTGAAGTTTCATAATAGCAAAATATGGCTGGCCGGCTTTCAGGTCTTAAGCTTCTCCAGTAGGAAAAGAAGCCTTGAAAGCATTTCTAGCTAAAAGCTTCAGCAAACTCTGGCAACAGTTTGGAACCATGAACAACCTTGTTCTTTCTCAAACTTTTCCACTTGAAAGTCATTTCTACTTACTGCTTGCCAAACGGTCGGGCTACTCTCAGCCCTGCTGCCTCCCAGAATTCATCTCCAGTCAAATTTGCCTTGTCACCTCTCCTGATTAATCTCGGTTCTCGGCACCTGAGCAGAGGACAGATCCAGAGCTTGGTAATGCACTTAGGCAGCATTTTCCCTTTGGACTGCCAGCCCCAGGCAGGCCCAGGTGGGTGGTGATTCAAGTTGAAACTTACTTTGGCCCTGTCCAAGCTTTTGGTTTTGATCTGTAGGAAAACTTCTTTGTAATGTGTGCCAGGGAAATGCAATTTAAAAAAATAGTAATAATATGGGGGGAATTGTTATATAAGAGTAAGACTGCTTTGTGGTCCCTTGGCTGGGGTGTTTCAAATGTTATATTACAAGGGGAAAAACGTAAAGTGGAGGAACATTACAACCAAGACTTTGGTATAAAACATACCCTTATTAAGAAGGTTGTGATTTAAGTGCTCCTTTCAAAGGAATTTGAGGCCATCCTTAGGCTTCTTGAGAAGTAAATCCACTTGCTGTTTCTGCTGCTGCTGCTGCTGTTGTTTTCTCCCAAGTCAGGAAAGTTCTGGAAAGTGATAAATCGCAAAACCAAGAAGAATCTTCTCATTGTTGTCTTCATCTGGCATGAGACTATATGACTATATAATATCCTTAAAAATTATCTACAAAAGGAGATCTCTTAAATTCCAAGGCTGATTTATATTTTAGGTAAATTTTTACATGGGACAATAGAGGCCCAAATTGACATCAAGATCACTTTATTTCTCTTCTCAACTCATATGACCAATTCTTTTCTTTTTTTTGAGACAGGGTCTTGCTCTATCACTTGGGCTGGAGTGCAGTGGCATTATCATAGCTCACTGAAGCCTCAAACTCCTGGGCTTAAGTGATCCTCCTGCCTCAGCCTCCCAAGTAGCTGGGACTACAGGTGTGAGCCACCACGCTTGGCTAATTTTTCTATCTTTTGTAGAGACGGGGTCTTGCTCTTGCTCAGGCTTCATATGCCCAATTTTTATCTATGGAATGAGGTGGATAGTTGTAAAAAATTATGCTAATTGTCACAAAAAGTTTTTTAAACGTGAGTTATTAAAACGACGGTTTCAATTCCCCATTTATTAATATAATGCAGACATATCATTTATAGCCTAATTATATATACTCTTGTTTTTATTTCTCTGATTGATTATTTTTTATTATTAATATTTTAAAGCCTATCTAGTGCTCATAGGTCCTGAGAAAGTACATTATAACAATCTGCTTGAATTAAACTAAAATCTATTGTAATGAGTGTATAAAAATTAAAATTTAGCATGAACATGTGAAAATAGTACTTCAGGTAGAGTCTAACTGGTGGGTATATGAATGTTCCCTATAAAGTTCTTTCAACTTTCCTGTCTGTATAAAAAATTAAATAATAAAATGTTGGAACAAAAACCTCAGACTAGACTTGCCTGATAGGAACTCTCCAACTTCCCCATTAAATTACCCAAAAAGATACACCGAGGGACAAACACTGGAAACAATACTGGAAACTGAGGGGGAAAAAAGACTGCAAAAGTGAACACAGTTTCCACAATTTCCACTATTCTATCACTGGAATGGGCTCAGGGACATGTTCTGGGCCTATGTGTGCTTTGAATTCTAAACTACAGCAGCAGGAATAGCAGCAATAAAGACAGAAAGAGGCTTTGAGTCACCTCAGCTGCCTGCTCAGATCAAGGAGCTCTCTTGGCCTAAACACCAAAGAGGCATTGGGCCATCATCTCCCTTCTGCGTAGGGCTCCGTGATGAGCTCTTCATCGTTACACCCCCTCTCCATCCCTGACCCCTCCATAACTGCTTTTTATTTTTCCTTCATTTATTCAGACTCTAAAACTCCTGCTGTAGTGTAGCGTGTAGTGACGTGTTTCAACATAAGATGATTTGTACAAAATAACTAAAGTCAGGAGGAAGAGCCCTGAGAGCAATGTCTACAGGCTCGCACAAATGTCAAAAGGGAGCTTATCAAACCACCCCGCCCCCCGCCCCTCACCTTTACAAAGAATGTAAAGATGTTGCTCTAGTGTTTTCTGGCCTTCCTTGTTTCTGGGAGAATTCAGCCGTAATCCTTAAGATTATTTCCCCAAACATGATGTGTCTTCCCTCCTCTAGATGCTTTTAAGATCCGCTCTTTGTCTCTTTTTTGTTTTGTTTTTTTCGTTTTGTTTTCGTTATATCTCAACTATCCAATCCATAATGCTCTTTGTTTTTGGTTT
>RJWJ010042496.1:0-12968 GCA_004363605.1 Indri indri | reverse complement strand
GGTTCTACTTCTAAGTATTTGCCTAAAAGAAATAACATGTATTAACACAAACCATTTTACATGAGTATGTATAGCAGCTTTGCTTCAGTAGCCCTAAATTGGAAACAACTGGAATTTGTATTAACAGGTGAATGGTTAAACAAATTGTGTTATATACGTACAATGGAAATGTAAAGAAACTATTAATAAACACAACAACGTGGATGAATCTCAAAATCATTATACTGAGCAAAAGGAGCCAGGTACAAAGGAGTACGTACTCTTTTAAAATTGTAGTAAATGCACAGTAATTTCTAGAGACAAGAAACAGCTCAGTTGTTGCCTGAGGCTGGAGGTAGAGGGAAGAATGAACTGCAAAGGGATATGAGGATCTTTAGAAGGTGATAGAGATTTTATGTATATTGATTACAGTGGTGGTTTCATGAGTATATACATCTGTCAAATTTAGTGAGTTGAACACTTGAAATGGATGCAGTTTATTGTATGCAAATCCTATCACTGTAAAGTTAATCGTTAAAATGGAGAAATAGTCCATGTGGATGAATTGGAGGACTCAATATTTTAAAGGTATAAATTCTTCCCAAAGTGATCTGTACATGAAATGCATTTCAAATAAAATAACCAACAGATTTCTATGTCTGTACAAGTGTGATGTGCATGCCATCACATACACATGTATGAAAATTAAGAACCTAAATCTAAAATCCATAGTGAAATGCAAAGGATATAGAATAACTAAGGCAATATTGAAAAATAAACAAGCAAAATGACTCTCATATTGAGGACTGTTATACATAATGCTATAGTAATTAAGACAGTGTTGTATTGGCATTAAAGATAGGCATAATGGCCAATGAAATTGTAGAGAAAATCTAGAAATAGACTCATATATCTTTGATATACAAATTTTCACAAAGGAAACACTGTAATTCAGTCGAAAAAAATGGTCTTTTTGATAAATGGTGTAGGGTTGACTGGATATTCAAATAGAAAAATAATAAATCATTTCATTCTGTGTACTATATATGAGAATCAATTCTAGGTGATTTATAGATCTAAATGTGGAAGAAAAACAATAAAATTTGTCTAAAAGAATATGAATATGAAAATACCTTCATTATCTCAAGGTAGCCAAAGATTTCTTAAACAAAATAGAGAGTATTTATTTTAAGAGAAAATAAATAAAATGATAAAGAGGTCTACCTTAAAATTAAAATGCATTCAAAGACATGATTAAGAGTGTGACAAGCAAACTGAGAGAAAATATTTCTAATGCATATATCTGTCAAAAGAATACTATCCAGAATGTATAAAAACTTTATAAATAAATATGAAAAATAATAAATCAATGGGAAAAATAGATAACATTCTTGAACAGACATTTAATTTAAAAAATCCAAATGGCTAATAAACTTAGGAAAATATGTTTAACATTATATGCCATCATGGAAATGCAAATTAAAACTGCTAGAATGACTAAAATGAATAAATGCGTGTGACAATTCCAAATGTTAGTGAGCGTCTTCATACTTTTCTGGTGAGAGTATAAATTGAGACAGCCACTTTAGAAAACTCTTTGGCAATATATACTAAAACCGAATTAGCTCATAATTTAGGATGCAGTAATTCCATTCCTCGGTATATACCCACATAATTATGTTCACTAAAATATTATACAGTCATGTTCATAGCAGCATCATTTGCAATAGACTAATAGAAACAACCATAACTAACCAAAAGAATAAATGCAATGAAATATTATACAGTAATGAAAGTAAATAAACTGCCATTACATGAGGCAACATAGATGGGTTTCATAAACAATATGTTGAGCAAAAGAAGTCAGGACACATACATAGTACATATATGATTTTATTTGCATAAAATTGAAAAACAGGAAACATTATAGTGTTGAAGTGAGGGTACTTGGTGTCCTTGTATGGCCAGTGACAGAAACGAGGTGTTAGGGTGACTTCTGGGATACAGATAATGCTTTATATCTTTCTCATTTTTTTAGAATTAATAATCAGTTTTATTTTTATATACTGGTAATAAGCAGCTAAAAAAATAAAATTAAAAATATTACAATAGTCAAAGCATTGATATTGTTTAATTAAGGCTCTGGTTACAGTGGTATGTTCACTTTTTGGAAATTGATTGTGCTGAACACCTAGGATTTGTACTCTTTCATTTATGTATATTATACTTCAGTAAAAAGAAAAAGACAAAAATAACACACACATCTGAGGAATCCCATTTATTTTACAGGGTCACATAAAATTTCACAAATGTTTTAAGCTCATTGCTGGAAATTATCTGTGTAATTTAGTAGAACCCAGAGGGAGAACTTCAAACTGTTTTATATCAGAATATTTAGCTCAAGCAAGTCAAGACACTGGCAAAAAGGAGGAAATCAAAGAAAAAATGGATAGAAGTGGGTATCCAGATATAATGAAGAAACATTTCTGCCTTCAAAGTGTTCAGGAATTATTTAGAAATAAATTAGTGTCACAGTAGAGAGGGATACTAACATCACTTTCTATATTGGAGAAAGAAATTGGGATTAACAAAGTAAAGTGCAAATTTTAATTTTGTGTTCATGAATATTTATTCACATGTGTGTTACTAAATGTGCAGCATTCATACACTTATGCCCCTTCTCCTTCCCAAACCAAATGTAAAGTCCTGAAATGTGAGTGAGTGAATACTGAGTCATTTTTGCAGTAGTTATAATTTTCCTAACAATGTAGTTCAACTCTCATTTCAATGCCCTTATTGGTAATTTGAACATTTTAAAGCTATTAGAAATATGCCCTGGCCGAAAGCAACTGCTGACATTTTGACCTGCAAGTTGAAAAAAGAAGTTAACAGTTTAGGTACTTAACCTTCTCCAGTACATACACCAAGCCTCATAAATGATTTTAGATCCCTTCAGAAAAGGATTGGAGAACTACTTTCTGTATAAACTTGCAGTGGCTTTTCAGGACCCTTCCTCAAATGGATTCAGCCTTCCCTTGAATCAACAGGCTCTAGAACTCAACCGATTTATTTAGTTTTTAAATACAGAGATGGGATCTCACATTGTTGCCAAGGTTAGAGTGCAGTGGCACAGTCACGGCTTACTGCAGCCTCGAACTTCTGGGCTCAAGGGATCCTCCCAGTTCAGCCTCCTGATTAGTTACGACTACAAGTATGTGCCACCACATCTTGCTAATTTTTCTTGTATTTTGTAGACATGGGGTCTCGCTATGTTGCCCAGGCTGATCTCAAACTCCTGGGCTCAAGTGATCCTTCTGCCTCAACCTCTCAAAGTGCTGACTTTAGAGGTATGAGCCACCACGCCTGGAGTAGAACTTAACTGATTTTAATCTAGAAACTGGGTGAGGACCACTGATTTTCCATTGCAGTGGTTGATAACAGCTCTCAATCGTTTTCCTTCCTTCCTCCCTCCCTTCCTTCCTTTTTTCTCTTTCATTTTCTTTCTCTTTCTCTCTCCCACCCTCCCTGTCTCTCTCTCCCCCCACCTTTCTCTCTCTCTCTCCCTCACACTGGCTTTCTTTCTTTTCTACAAATCAAGCAACACCATAGCTGGTTACCAATACATCTTGTTCATAGGACCATCATTATCTATTAGCTATCATCGTGCTTTCCTACAGGTAAGACAACCCCATTTTCACTCTGGCCTTCTTGTCAACTCAGTCTTGTCAGTCACGGTCTCATTCTGAGATCTCATCATCCCCATAATATTAGAGACACCAGCTACATTGCAGCGTCTCTCACTGCTAACTCTAGCCTTCAGAGGATGGCCAACATCAAAGTTTCCCAACATGCTGGTGCCCTCTACACAACTGTATTTCTTAAAGGTAATATTTGTTAGGCCATTTGTACTAAAATTGTGGTTCTCGTATCAGCAGCACAATCTCATGCTTTACCCCAGACATATTGAATCAGAATTTGCATTTTAACAAAATCTCTGGGTACTTTGGATGCATACTAAAGTTTGAGAACCACTATTCTAAGCATTCCCTGGGGAACATGTTCAAGTGGTAGGTTCTTAAGTCTTATATAATAAATCCTTTCTAGCAGCCCCTCCTCCTTGAACTTCTGGCCCCTTCTTCAATACTCTTCCAAAGAAGTTTGGGACCACCACTTCTACATAAACCACTGTCTCATTCAGGTTTTAAAGAACTATCCCAAGAAATTAGAAGCAGCTGCATCTGTTCTTGATGCAACACTGAATCTCAAATCATAATTGAATGTCCCCATATCAATAAAAGTTCTCCATCCATACCCCAGCCCTACCAGTGTGACACCCTCAACACTTCCCCTTGGTTTATGCTGGTATACAACATTTTCCAGGTTCTGTAACTCCTTTAGTGGCAATCCATTTCCTCCTGAAGCAAAATTCATATTTCCCTGCTTAGGTTGTATTAAGATTAATTCTGGTTTTATTTCTGGAGGCCATGAGCAATATTGGAGGTGGAACTTGTGGAAGACAAATATCATTTGTGGAGGCATCAACTCCAGATGTAGGCTTGCCAGATAAAGGACAGTCTACCCAATTAAATTTGAAATTTAGATAAACAACAATTTTTTTTTTTACTATAAGAATACCCCAAATGTTGCATAGGGGATACTCATGCAAAAAAGCATTTATTGTTTATCTGAAATTCAAATTGAACAGAGTATCTTTTTAAAAAGATGTCAAATAATCTTTTTATTTTAGAATTTTTTTAGATTTAGAGAATTTAGGTTTACAGAAAAATTGGAATGCGAATATGGAGAATCTCCATATACTCTGCACACACACTTTCCCTCATTAGTATCATCTTATGTTAGTGTGGTACATTTGTTACAATTAATGAACCAATGTTGATACCTTGTTAACTGAAGTCCATACTTCATTCATTCAGATTTCCTTAGTTTTTGCTAATGTCTTCTTTCTGTTCCAGCATACCATCCAGGATAGTACATTACATTGACTTGTCATGTCTCCTTAGGCTCCTTTCGGCTGTGACTGTTTCCCAGACTTTCCTTGTTTTAGATGACCTTCAGAGTTTTAAGGAGTACTGGTCAGATATTTTGTAGACCATCTCTTAACTGCATTTGTCTGACTTTTTGTTTTTTTTTTTTATCATAATGAGACTGTGGTTACATGTTTTGGGGAAGAAGACTACAGGTCTATAGTGCCATTTTCATCGTGGCCTATCAAGGACACATACTATAAACATGACTCAACTTTGAACCTTATTATTTAAAGATTCTATATTTTGGGTTGCTGCTTATTGGAAATACAAAATGAAGTGCTTAGATCTCATGCCATTAGAACTTGCAGTATTTTCTCTCTCTCCATTTGTACCAAGATCTTAAATTGAGTAAACGTATATGATCTGTTTGGGGAATGGATCATCAATGATCCATCTCTTAATCATACAATTAAAAAACACATCTGAGAATACATTATTTACACAGCTAATATTCATTAATATTACCCAAAAGATGAATATTTCTATGAACTTTCTGTCCATGAATTTATGAAGGTGTTATAACAAATTGTCCAAATTAGCTTTCATTTTTTTTAATAGCAGAGAAATGAAGAAGGCAAAATGGCCCTGGACACTGGCTAGCAGAATCTCTACATATTATAAAGAAATAAACACCTATAAAACCATAGTTCTAGAGACTATTGTCAGCTTTCCAGATAGAGTGAAATCCACCTTTGCAGGTTGCAGTTTTGGGGGTCAGCAGCCTAAGTGAGTCTCTATGGGGCTTGGGAGATTGCTGGGTCTGGGGATATAGCTGAGTGCTAATATTGACAATCCTTGTTGCCATTTTTCTGTATAGATGAGTGTTTCTATATCTCTAGCAAATATTTATTTTCCTAAATATCTTTGTTTGACTGTTCTGTCCCAGAGAGCAAAATCCATGACTCTTATGATATCTGCCACAATATTTTAAGTGTATAATTTGTCAATCATTTAGAAAATATGGTATTTTTCACTGAGGGCCTTTTTATTTATTTATTTTTTTTTACTTAAAGTTGTCGCAACTTTTCAGAGACTTTCACAAGTTTTTCTTGTTCCTTTGTGATCTCTAACTTTCTGCTGTTGACATCATTAAACACTCTGTGCCTGGTATGGAACTTGTTAAAAAAAACAGACTCAAAATAATAGAAACAATTATTTGTTAAAATACGACTATATGCTGGGCATTATGGTGGGCTCCCAGATAACAAAGATACATAGTACCTTACCGCATGATCCAGGGTACTCACATCAAATGGTAGAGTTAGAACCCTGTATAATGATATGCATAAGATATTACGTAAGAATAGGAAACAAGTGATTTATTATGTCTAGGGATGGGGAAGTGCCAAAGATGTGTTCACACATAAAAATAGAAGGGTGAATAAAATGTTACCTGGTAGAGAAGAAAGCAATGATAGTGTAGCAAAAGAGAATAAACAATAAAATTTACAAAAGTATGAAAGAAAAGCATGATGTGCCTCAGGAATCGTAAGTAATTTAACGAGACTGAAACACAATGTACACAGAGGGAGAGGTAAAGGAATAAACTGGAAAGCTAATATCTGGTGGGATCATAACAGGCCTGGGGCATCAACCTAAATGTTGTGAACATTATTTTAAGCGTGAATGTGCTAAGATTGAATCTTGGCTTTTTGAAAGTCTTACTGGTAGCTATATGAAGAAGAAAGAACTAAAAGTTAAATGACCTGCCCTGAGATGGATGAAAATCTATTTGAGAATGCAAGACTTAAGAACATGGGGTAAGGCCTAATTCAAAATGGAGTATAGTCAAGTGGGAAATCCTGGTCTACAAATATGTGATCAATAACTACTGGAGTCCCTTTAATCCATTTTCTTCATTCCAGCTAGAGCTCACTTGTTAGTGCATAAATCCAGTCATTTCAATTTCTGTATTCCATAGCCACTGAAATCCTTTGATGACTTTCTAATGCTTACAGGAAAACAAAGTCTTAACTTTGTTAACTTAAGATGTGAGACTTAGCAAGTCTTAAGAGGTTACCCCATAGTTATAACAGAGCTTCCTCTTACTTTCTGCATTTCGATCACACTGGCTTTCATAGGCCCTCAGGCAGCAATATTTACTTTTATTTAGGTTATTAAGCATGAAATGTCTGATTTCCTTAAGTACAAAGTTTGACAGTTGGTATCTCTGACATTTTACTTTGACACTTCTTGTTTTACGTTTATTGTGAAAGTACATCCTCAGTCTTTCAAATGCATGTTTTGGCTTGTGATTATCTTTCAAATTTTTTTTAGAGCAATTTTTTGGGAAACCACAGATAAGAAAAAATTCATGTTATTTTCAAATATGAGTTCTGTTGTGGAACCAGTGAAGAGCAGATAGCTTGAAATGCCAATGAAGTTTTTGGGAAGAATGAGGCTAATGAAAGCATAGTACCTTGGTGGTTTGTGAAGTTCCCGTCTGGTGATTTTAATCTTGAAAATGAGCCACGTGGGCAACCTGAAACCAAGGTGGATAATGAAGACTGAAAGCTGTAGCGCAGTAGTCCCCAACCTTTTTGGCCCCAGGAACTGGCTTCATGGAAGACAATCCTTCTATGGATGGGGGAGTGGGGGGGACGGGAGAATGGTCCTGGGATGCTCCAAGCGCACCGCATTCATTGTTTCACTGTGCAGTCAAACCTCTCTGCCAATGATAACCCGTGCTTGCTGGGGCTCCCCAGCGACAGAACCACCTCCATAGCTCCACTCCAGATCATTAGCACCAGATGTTCACAAGGAGCACACAACTTAGATCCCTCGCATGCGCAGGCCGCAGAAGGGTTCGGCTCCTATGAGAATCCAATACTGCCTCTGATCTGACAGGAGATGGAGCCCACGCTGTCATGCCAGCGATGGGGAGCTGCTGCAAACACAGATGAAGCATTGCTGGCCCACCCACCGCCCACTTCCTGTCCTACAGCCGACCCCCAACAGGCCGCAGACAGGCACTGGTCTGCGGCCTGGGGGTTGGGGACTGCAGCTGCAGTGGAAGGAAACCCATCTCGACCTACGTGTGAATTAGCAGCAAGGTTTGACATGCCTATTCCAACAATATTGGACCATTTGAAACAAATCGGCAAGGTAAAGAACCAGGATAGATAAGTTTCTCGTGAATTAAAGGAGCGCTAGAGGAGAAATCACCTTGAAGCTTGCCGTTCTTTGCTGTCACCGACATAAAGGAGAACCATTTCTACACCGTATTGTGACATGTGATGCAAAACGGATTCGTTTTGACAATCGCAGTGTTTGACACAATGGTTGGACAAAGATGAAGTGTTGAAACACAGTCCAAAACCGAATATTCATCAAAAAAAGCTAATAGTGTCTGATTGGTGGTCCAGTGCTGGTATTATCTACTACAGCTTCATAAAACCTGGTTAATCGATCACAGCGGATGTCTACTGCAACCAGCTGGATGAAATAATGAGGATGCTTGCGATTAAGCAGCCTAGATTGGTCAAAAGAGACAGGCCAATCCTTTTGCTAGGCAATGCTCGACCTCATGTCGCACAAACAACGCTGCTCAAACTACAGAAGCTGGACTTGGAAACTCTCTGTCATCCATCGCATTCACCAGACCTTGCACCAACTGACTACACTTCTTCCAGGCTTTAGACTACTTCTTGCAAGGAAAAATATCCAATTCTCAACAAGCTGTGGAAAACGCCTTTTGCAATTTCATCGCCACCACTCGCTCTCCGGGCTTCTTCGCTGCTGACATAAACAAGGTACCGTAAAGACGGCAAAACTGTGTCCATAGTTTTGGCGCATATTTTTATCAATTGTACTTCTTGTTTGAAATATAATGAACTAAACTTTTCATTTGAAATCAGACATTTCATATTTAATGACCTAAGACCACAAGGTCTTTGCATGGCTGTTCCCTACGTCTGAAATGCCCTTCCTATCCTAGCCTTGTTTTTTCTCTTGCTTAATTCCAAGCATTTCACCTCGAGAGGTATCACTGGGGAAGCTTTCACTGGACTCCTGACTTGTGCAGTCCTCATCATTTAGTTTCATACTATACCATATAGGTCTTCTTTACAGCTTCAATTATAGTTGCAATATGGCATTTATTGAGTGGTGATTTGTTAGTCGTCTCTCACTAGACTATGTTCTCCATGATGTCGGGATCCTTACTTGTTGCTGTTCACTATTGCAAAATCAGTACCAAACACAGTTCTACGCACATAGTTAAAATAAAATACACATTCTAAAATGAATGATTTTAGCACACTTTACCTCTGTATTCTTTCTTTAGAAGTTAGGACTGCATGTTTCAATTCCCCTTTTACCCTGAAGGAAAATTTAGCCCCCAAAGAATGACTTAAACTCCCCCATGCCTATGAAATGCTGAGCGTGTTGCCCAGTTTTAGAGATGTTAGGAACAGTTTCCTAAAAAAATCATATCTCGCAAACGAGTTAATTATTTTAGTTTGGATTGTGGTGATTCTGTAATTGTAGATTAATTGCTTCCATCTGCTCTGTGATTTTCCAATTAACAGGTAATAGCTTTTGAAAGTCAGTTTATTTCTGACATGTGTAGAAATGTATTTAAGATGGTAATTTTTTTCCCCTAATGCCTCTGTTGCTACTTTTTTTTTTCTTTTCAAGTCTTGAGGCAAATGGCACATTTTTCCTGTGTCAGTTGAGGCCTTTCCAGGACAAATCTTCCTGCACAGGGTCGTAAACTTTTTCTTTGCAATTGGTGGTCTAGGTTCATTTATTATTTGCTGCTGTTGCTAGTACTGATTAATGATAGTAATTTTTAAGGCTAGAAGTGTTTTATTATTTTTTTAATTTAAAAATTGACTATTTGATTAAGTTTTTTCCTGCTGAGTTTTTATATTAATGGAGATTCCTGACTTTAGAATGCCTGCTGTAAGTGGATGCGGGGGGAGCAAAGAGTGAAGAGAGGAAAGCTTTCAAAATTATCTGAGCATAAATATTCAAGTCTGTCAATTCATACTAGAAAACTGACCTTGAATGTTATATTAGCTAATTGTATTTTTTATGAAACACTTGAAGTTTTGAAATACTATATCTCCTTTTCCTCCTGAGCTATTGTGATATTATATATCTACATATTTATATATTTCTCTTCCTTTCCTTTCCTGGCACACAGCTAAAATCTTTGCAATCTCTGAAGTGATAAGTGTCTTTTTGTATGCTAATAAGAAAGATGACTGGTTGGGGGTGGGAATCCTTGGTAGCCTCAGAATGGGGATTGGCTGCCAGAAAAACCAGCCATGGGATTACAGGATTGGAACTTTCACCTCACCCCTGACCTCCTGCGACTGAGGGGGGCTGAAGGTTGAGTCGATTGCCAGTGGCCAGTGATTAAATCAATCGCGCATGCTAACAAAATCTCCATAAAACCCCAAAAGGATGGGGTTCAGAGAGCTTCCAGGTTAATGACCACATGATACTGGGAGGGAGATGTGCCCTGAGGAAGCAGGGAAGCTCTGCACCCTTCCCCTATGCATCTCTTCTACACAGTTGCTCATGAGTTGTATCCCTTATAATAAACCAGGAATCTAGTATGTAAACTGTTTGCCTGAGTTCTTTGAGCCATTCTAAGACATGATTGAAACCAAAGAGGGAGTTGGGGTAACCTCTGATATATAGTTGGTCAGTCAGAAGCACAGATGACAACAGGGACTTGTGATTTGCATCTGAAATGGGGTAGGTGGCAGTTTTGTGAGACTGAGCCCTTAATCTGTGGCATCTGTGATAACTCCAGGTAGATAATGTGAGAATGGCGTTGAATTATAGGACACCCAGGTGGTGTCCAAGGAGAATTGGAGAATTACTTGTTGTCAAAAAAAGTCCCACACATCTGGTGTTAGATGTGAAATGCTATAGAAGTATTGAATGTGAGTGTGACAGAAAAACAAACAGTGTTTTCGTAATACCTCTTTATCATCATAAATATCATCATCAAGGTCAAACAATTTTTAGAACCTCCATAGTATTAATTTATATGACCTTGCTCAACAGTGACAAAATGTGGGCTATAACACAGAAACTTGTCAAGCAGCCAAAAACTTCCAGTTGCATCTGTGTTTCCTCTGAAAAACAAAAATAATGAACTATAAAGGACAAGAACTCATACTATAAAATAATATCTATTTACTTGTTTGTTCATTCAACAAATATTTCTTAACATTTGCCATGTACCAGAAACTATTCTATTAAATAGGTTGTTGGAGTAACTTAGTGAATAAATCCATCATAGATACCTGTGCCTTTATGAAGCTTGCATTTTAGTGTAGGTAAGATAAATGCTATATTTAAGAATAATGTATTATATAGTTTTAAATAGCTAGAAGGATATTGTACATTCTCAACACAAAGAAATGAAAAATGTTTGAGATGCTGAATATGCTAATTACCCAGATCTGATCACTATACATTATGTGTATCAAAACATCACTATGTACCACATGAATATATACAATTATTATTTGTCAATTAAAAATAAAATTTAGGCTGGGCATGGTGGCTCATGCCTGTAATCCTAGCACTCTGGGAGGATCGCTTGAGGTCAGGAATTTGAGACCAGCCTGAGCAAGAGTGAGATATCGTCTCTACTAAAAATAGAAAAAATTAGCTGGGTGTGGTGGTGCCTACCTGTAGTCCCAGTTACTCAAGAGGCTGAGAAGGAAAGATAGCTGGAGCCCAGGAATTTGAGGCTGCTGTGAGCTAGGCTGATGCCACGGCTCTCTAGCCCAGGCAACAGAGTGAGACTCAAAAAAAAAAATTAAAAAGTAGAGAGACTTTAGGCTATGATGGAGTAACAGAAACCAGATTTATCTTCCTGCTAAAAACAACACGAAAACTAGATAAACTATATAAAACAAGTGTTTTTAGACACTGGGTAATAGGCAACATAAAACTTTGATAATCTGAGGGAACAGTAACAAACAAGGTTGGCCCTATGATTCCCTAAACGGACTGTATGGGAACAGTTCCCAGGCCGCAGTGCAGAGAGGAAGAATTCAAGCAGAACTCACAGGCTTAGCTGCATTAAGGAGTGTTTATGGAAAAAAAAAAAAAAAAAAAAAACCTTTCTAAAATAATTTAAAAAGGTTTATTCTGACCAATATGAGTGACCATGGCTCAGGGATCCACAAATTCAAGAATCCTTGATGAAGCGATCCTGAACCAGTTGGGTTACAGTTTGGTTTCATACATTTTAGGGAGACAGAAACCACAGGTAAAATAATACATCAATACATGGAAGGTGCACATTGGTTTGGCCCAAAAAGGTGGCACATCTCAAAGTGAGAGCTTACAGGTTATAGATAGGTTCAGAGATTCTTTGATTTTGAATCAGTTAAAGAAATAAATTCTGTCTAAAAGCTTGGAATCAGTAGAAAAGAAGGTTTAAAATTAAGGAAGTCTGCTAATCTTAGAGCAAGCCACAATACATTGACTCAAAGTGATCTGTTAATAAAATTGATGGCCTGCAGGCATGACTTAACCTCTGCCTTGCGTGGCCATAATTTAGTATCTTATTGTCACAAAGAGTCTGTTTTGTTAGACTTATGCTCTCTATTTTGACATTAATGCTGGTCAGTTTTCGTGTCTGAACTCCAAAAGGATATAAGTAAGGGTACTCTACCTCTCTTCCCTTCATGGCCAAGAACTCAGTTTTAAGGTGTTTGCGGGTCTCCTTAACCAAAAAGGAGTCACTTAGAATTTTGGTGAGTGCACATAAAATTTTACTTTTAGTTTACAGGAGTCACAGAGTAGACTATACAGTAGACAAGATAGCTAGAATTTGAGGAACAGAACTTTGGAGACAAATGTGAAACCTGATAAACAAAATGGCCTCACTCTGGTTCAGAGCTCTAAAATGGAGGCAGGAAGCTATTCTAAGGAGGACTACCTGCATGTTCAGTAACCTTGCCC
>RJWJ010042495.1:0-13026 GCA_004363605.1 Indri indri | reverse complement strand
AACTGTTTCACAGTTAACTTTTTTTTAATAAGTAGAAGGAGTATACTCTAAAATAATGGTTAAAAAGTATAGCACAGCAAGTACGTAAACAAGTACCAGTCATTTATTATTAACAAATGAGGAAAATGAGATCTAGAAAAGTTAAGTAATTTATCCAAGGTCAAACCAATAAATGGCAGAATCAGGCTTTCGGGGGAAAATAAAACTGCAGCAAATTCAAAATGGATAAAATTTAAGTTTAACCTCCTTGAAAACAAAATGCAAACTTTAGGGAGTTTTATTTAGGCAAAGTGGAGCTTCCATGGTTTAACCGGAAAAAAAAAAACCTGATCACCTTGTCTCAAATGGAAAGCTGCAACATTAGCCTTTCTTTTGAAAGGTGATATAATTTAGGGCATATGCTGATGCAGAGTGGAAGAATCCTTCAGGAAACCCAAAAAAAGGCATTCTCTTGTGAGAGAGTGACCCTTTTTTGATCCACAATTTATACAGGTAAATGCAGCGTGTGGCTGTTCCACTATGCTAGTGCCTGAGACTTTTAAATTTGGAGGCAAAATATTAGCAAACCAATCTGGCCACAGACCTAAGGCCAAGTCTTCCATTTCACTTTACAGATAATAAAGATCATATTTTGACTTTCATCTCTCTGACTTCTGATTTTGGTTCTTATTTGGCTTCCTAATTAGTAGAGAAAGCAGGTGTTATTTATTGACCACCCTCTAAAAACCCACAATAGACAGTATTCGAATATGTATGATTCAGTTACATATCCAAGCCTTTTAGACTGATCACTATTGATCATTGTTTTTATTTAAAAAAAAAAATTCTTCATCATAACTTCTATAGTTGGACAACATTAACTAAAGCAGTCATACAAAGCAAGATTTTTACAAGAAACATCTAAGGTACATGTTGCAACTCTAACTGACACGTGACTTTGTTTCCAGTGTTCATTTCTAAATACCCTAAATACTATCCTGGAGGCAAAATCCTCCAAAAAGGTTCATGTTCACAAACCCTTGAGGCTTACTTCTCAGTTTCTGGCTCAGCTCCTAAAATCATGCTTCTTATTGCTTTCTTTCAAGCTAAAGGGAAGGTATTCTTTGTACTTGTCAGTGCTGTGTTTTTAAGTACCTGTTTGTATTCAAAAGAAAAGAGAAAAAGACCTATCTAGGAAGTCTCCTCCTCCAGAGTGAAAAACTACTGACTCTTCCTTATAACCAGGAGGAGACAACATTACATTTTACTCTTTTTTTCAGGATTAAATTTTGGAAGAGGAAATTATTTTAAGGTATTTTTTATACCCCACTAAAATCATACCTTGAAAAAGCTGGTTGTCTCAGCAACAGCTTGATATTACGATTGCTTCCAATACAAAATTGAGAGGATATTTCTGAACATGTCTGAATCTTACCAGAACAGACGATTTTAAAACAAAACTTTTAAAATGTCATGAACAGAAGTTTCCAATAGTTTCATGCACCCCTAACTTACCACCAAAGAACAACTTGCATATCTTCTGGAGAAAGACTAAAACCCAATATGAATGCATATTCCTAACACCTTTATGGAACAAAGACAGGGGGATTATTAATACACCAAGTATTTTAAAAGATTACTTGCCAAAGTGTTAAGTCTCAACCATTAGAGTCAGAAATGACTGACAAATGTAATAAGAAAAAATAAAAAGCTTTTATCAGCTGGGACTGCTAGTTACCTATCCAACATTCAGTGGTTACTAGCAAATCCTTAACCAAAAGAAGGCAGGGCCTTACTTTTCAGTGTTTGTCAGTTTTCATTTTAAATACTCCCACCATGGCCAATTTCAGGCTACCAATGTGTTTTAGCAAAAGCTTACAAAAACCCTGAAAATTTAACCACCAGCTCTGGAAAGCCAGTACAAGCCATTTGGAACACACTGCTACATTCATCCTTTACCTTTCTCACTTCCTCATTTTGTTACAGTGACAATTTGCCCAGATTAAAAATGCAAATGATATTTCCTAGCCATCTTTGCAAATACGAGAGGCTACATGAGTGTTCTCACCAATGATCACCAATGAGATGTAGGCAGATGTAGCAGTGGTGATGGCCTCTCATAGATGGTTGCAGTCAGTGGTGTCTTCCTCAAAGGCGCTCTCTGTCCTTGCCCATTTCTTTTTTCTGTCTGGAATGCAGGCATGATGACTGGAGCTGCAGCAGTCATTTTATAATCAATAACATAGAAGAAGCTAAAGGAATCACAGAAACCTTGGCCCTAGCACCTTTGAATTGTTTCACTGCTCCTGGAATTCCTTTTTCTAGAGATGAAGTAAAAACAAACAAACAAACAAACAAAAAAGCTCCTATCTTGCTTAAGCTACTGTTATTTAAGTTTTGTATTAAATGCAGCCAAAACCAATCCTTCAACATGGGAAAACTTACCAATGGCTGTAGGCCTAGTGAAGAGAAATTGCTTGCTACTGGAAGCAAAATTGTTGAAGAATTTTTTTTCTGAAAATCACAGTCATTAAAACTTTTAAAACTGAATCCACTAATTATTCTGTTGGTACGAGTCTACCTAAAATACTTGAGTTGGGGGTGAAAATTTAATTCTCAGCCCAGCACTTCGAACATTCAGTGAAAAGGATATGACTACATTGACTGAACACAAACAATATGCCAGATACCATGTTAAGTACGTTAGAGGCATCAGCATACTTGCTGTGTGACCTTGGGCAAGTCACTTAACATGTTGGTGCCTCAGTTTCCTCATCTATGAAATGGAGAGAACATAGTATCTATCTCATAGGGTTGTTCTGAAGGGTAAAGGAGTTAACAACACATATGTAAGGTGCTCAAAACAATGGCTGGCAAACAGTAAACATAAGCTATTATTATCACAATTATTATTTCTCACAAATCCTATTTAATAGTCACTGATATTATCCACAAATGAGGATGATGGCATGTACCTCACAGGGAGCTTCTGAGACTATGAGGAGATGCGGCCCCTCAGGTATTTAGCTTGCACCAGGTAAATGCTCCGTAAACTCTAGCCATTATGAGTCTGATACATAATAGCACTTGAATGAGGCTCTTTTAGTGAGATTAGTGCCAAAATATTGCGTCAGTAAAGAGAAAGAACTAGGTTTTTGCGGGATAGAAGGCCAGTCATTATTCATTCACCTCTGTGATGTACTTACGGGGTCTCATGATACATAATTAACAGGTCAAAGGATAAATGATATGCGACACACAATAAACACAACCCAGTTGTTATGAAGCACAATAAGAGGGAGGGAGCGCAGGACAGCTTAGGAGGGAGGTTTTGGTTGATAGAAGAGATAACTCTAAAACCAGAGACCTGGTATTGGGCCTAATTCTGCCATTTATTAGTTTTTTGACCTTGGATAAATTACTTAACTTTTCTAGACCTCTTTTTCCTCATTTGTTAAAGTGACAATTTTGAGCTCCACAAGCCCATCCATCCCAGTCTTTTAAATTATTTTTGTTTATTTGTTCATTTATTTAATACCTAGGAGATGATGTTGAACTTTAAAGAATAGGCAGATGTTTTAAAATTAGAGATGTCAGGATTATAACCGAATATGAACAAAGGATACGATATTTAAGTGCTTTTGGAGAATATGCTGCAAAATTGCTTGTGTTTGTATGAGAATATGAAGGAGACCAAGCAAGAAATGTGGGTCAGGGTTGTACTTTGAGAGACCTTGGGTATGAGGCCTTGGAGTTAACAGTTTATTGGGAGGCACTGTTAAACCACGGAACTTTTCTGAGCAGGAGAATGAAATGGTCAAACCACTGCCTTAGGAAGAATAATTCAGCAACTACAATGATACCTGCACCCCCAAGGCATGGAAGAGAGTTGCAGGTTCCAAAGATCACAGTTAATGAGGGTGTGAGGAAGGAAGGACACTCCTCTCATGAGAGAGTTTGAAAAAGGATGGGACTATCATCTGGAGGGAATGAACCAATGGAAACTTCTCCCTGTGTGATTTAAATGGTGAGGAGTGAGTGTGACAGCTCAGCAGTTTCGCCATTTGCTAGGTGAACTCAGGAGCAACATTTAAACAACAGATAGTAAAACAATTGATAAGCAAAGAGAATCCTATCAATATATATCAGGAGTTCAGTAGCATTAACATTCACCGTGAGGTTTCGGGGAATAAGAACATTGAAGTTCGATATAGCAGGAAAATGGATGAGGGAATTGTCCTCAGAGGCCTGTGACTAAATACTACAAATACTTCCTGACCCCACTGGCAGTGTGGCCCCAGAGAATAATTCTGTTCAGCAAAGTACAAAATGCCCCTCAAGTTTCAGAAACTGTGGGAACCAATATAAAATTCTACTGTCACCATAATATTTGCCATAACATTTTCACATGGAGCTTGTAGTATACATAGACTGTTACAAACTGCTTAGGCAAGGGCTAGCAACTTTTTATGAATTCCTAGAATTTAGAATTAGATCCCAAATTCTGACTTGATAGTGAGGACAATCATGAGAACAATTACTGTGACCTGCTTTAAGGAAAAATATCAATTGGTATTTGACCATAACAGTTGTATTAGGCATTTATTCCTTCAGGGGATATTTGAGGGGCTGCCATGACAGCTCTGTGCAAACTTTGGCCCTGCAGCAGGGAACAAACTAGATACAGGGTTTATTGGGAGGCACTTAAAAGGCTAGTGGAATCTTCCCAGTACATAGTCAACGACATGCCTGAATACATTTATATACAGCTGTAAATTCTTTGGAGGAAAAAGGGTGTGATGAGTAAATAAAGTTTTTCATAATTCTTCAGCAACAAAAATCATAATTTTCACCTTTTCTGCTCCACAGTGATCACTGAAGCATTCCTTTTTAAGATGAAGAATAATACCCCACCAGTGATCCTTAGTGGACTCATTACGGGGAAGTGAATTCACTTAAATTCACTGAAGGAGCTAACAAACAAACGATTAGATTTATTTTTCTATTGCATGGAACCAACTCTTAAAATAGGTTTTTGCCATTTTTTACATATAGAAAATTTACAGCCAATTTTAAGGGTTTACCTTATTGTAAATGGTTAGTAGCTGATTTTTTAAAAATAAACTCATTAAATAACATAATTAATTTGCCTTCAGTTCCTTGAAATCTCCTTCTCTCTGAGGATCTTGTCCTCCTCTCTACTTCAGCCGTCCACTTTCTCTGCTTATACCCCTAGATCTTGGCATGACTCAAAACTGTCCCAGCTTCTTGATTTCAATTCCGAGCATCTCATTCTCAGACTGCTCCCCGGCTTTTGGGAGTGGCTCGCAACTCCAGCAATTCCTGGACCTCACTGGGACCCTCAATCTGTGGATCCTGTCATCTTTCCAACATCTCACGCCCCTTTATGTCCTCACCTCCCTCCTATCACAGTCCCCCGTAGTCACTCCCTTGCCTATACCTTCCGCTCTCTGACCCTCTTACCCTCCCACACCCACCTGCAAAACCCCAGCCCTAGTTAAAACCAGCTCTGCCCCTTATGCTGACTGAGGCTGGAGAAAAATCCACAGCCTTGCTGACCGGTCTTGCTCTAAATTCATGCCCACTAACCTCAAATGGGCACTTAACAGTGCTGCCTGGCAATCCTACCACATTTCCGTAATCCATTTGCTCTCAAACTCTCCCAGATGACTGTTTCATATCACTCTTCTCTTTTCCATCCTCCAACATCTCTTTCACCCCCACCACTCCCGGGAAGCAGGTGCCTTGGCAATTTCACCAAGATAAGAGAACAGTGAGAAGAGACCTGGGTTCCCACCTTTGCAGCCACCAGCCCGTGTGCATCTGGGCCCACTCATCCTGCCTTCCCTCCAGTTTCTGGCTTCTGTGGACTGACCCCCCGGCTTTTCTGTGATTGGGTAAAGTAGACTCAGCTTCTGGGTCCTTGCACTTGGTCTCCTCTCTGGTTGGGAGGTTGGAAACCCATCCCTCAGACTGCGTGTTGCGCTTCCCGCTCTTCCCTCAGGACGTCTTGTCAGTGAGCTTTTCCCTGCCCCTGCGGAAATAGCAACCTCCCTCGTTCCCAATCCCTCCCTCCCTGCTTTTTCCATCAATTGTATCACACCCTAGCATATTTGTATATTTATTCGTTATCTGTTTACCTTGATGAGGGCGGGGGTTTTTATCTGTTTGCCACCACATCCCCTGCTAGAGCAGTGCTTGATTCATTCATTCATTTACTCAACATACGTTCAATGAGCTCCTACTAGGAGCCAGGCACTGCTTGGGCACTGAAACTGTAGGAATGAACCCAACAGGCCAAAATTCTTGCTCTTTTGGCTAAATAAGTAGTTAGATAGTGATAAGTGAAACATCCACAGTCAAACAGGGAAAGAAGGTATAAAATGTATGTGTGAGGGATTGAAGAGGTGTGGGTGAAATTTTAGATGGTGGCCAGGGTAGGCCTCATCGAGTGAAGTGAAGACTTGAGGGAGGGGAGCAGTGAGCCGTGTGGACATCCATGGGAGGGCTTTCCAGGGGATGCTATGGGTTGAATGAGTCTCCCCAAGTTCATGTGTCGGAAAGTTAACGTCCAATGCAGCAGTGTGGAGAGGTGGGACCTTTAAGAGGTAACTAGGTCATGAGGGCTGTTAAATTAAGTTTAGCCTCAAGCTGACTCCTTACATATTTTAAGTTCGGCCTGAAGGTTTCTCCAAACACAGTGAACTGTAACTTAACTGGATGTGCAAATGGACTGTAACCTACTCTTGTATCAATCACAGAGTTTTAGCCAATCACAGGAAGCCAACCGTTCACACTGTATTCAAATAAGGCAAGTGGCAAGCTGTAACCAATCCAGCTGTTTCTGTACCTCACTTCTGTTCTCCGTGTGTCACTTTCCTTTCTCTGGCCATAAATATTATCCAACTAGGTGGCAGTTTGGGAGTCTCTCGGAACCTATCCCGGTTCTAGGGATCGCCTGATTCGTGAATTGTTCTTTGCTTAATGACTCTGTTGAATTTAATTTGTCTAAAGTTTTTCTTTTAACAGAGCTCTGCTCTTATGAATGGATTAATGCCATGATGGGAGTGGGTTTGTTTTCTCAGGAGTGGGTTCCTGATAAAAGGATGAGTTCAGCCCCCTTCCACCATCTCCCTCTCACTATGTGATGCCTTTCACCAGGTTACGAGGAGCAAGAAGGCCCTCACCAGATGAAGCACCTCGACCTTGCACTTCCCGGCTTCCAGAACCCTGAGCCAAATTCACTTCTATTGTTTATAAATTACCCAGTCTGTGGTATTCCATTATGGCAACACAAAATGAACTAAGAAAGGGCGGGAACAGCTAGTACAGCGGTACTGAGGTGGGAGTGTGCCCAGATTGTTCCAGAAGAGAGAGGAGGCTTCAGCAAGTGGGAGAGCAGGAGACCAGGACAGAGCAGTAAAGGAGGTGGGGGAGGAAAGATTATATAGGGTCTTGTATACTTTGTGAGAACTTTTATTCTGAGTAAAATGGGGAGCCAAGTAAAGATGTTTTTAAAATTTTAATACAACGATATTAATATACAGTCCACATTTAGGCTTTTATAACAGCCCCGGTATCCCAGTAGTGCCCTTTAAAAAAAAAAAAGAGTATCCAAATTTTTATTACCATTTAAAGAAATAACTTGCACAAGGGGAAAAATTGAATTTTATGGCATACATAATATTAATAAGCATCACTTGAGGCTACTAGGACTGCACTAAGAAAGGCCATGTATAGGTTTAAAAAATATCAACAGCTTTATAATGTCATTTTATAGCTTCCCCTCCCACCCCCACTCAGGATCCAATCAAGGATCATATACTGCATTTAGTTATGTTTTTTTAAAAAAATAGCTTTATTGAGATAAAATTCACATACCATATAATTCACCATTTACAGTATATAATTCAACGGCTTTTAGTGTATCCACAGAGTTGTGCAACCATCCCCAGAAACTAATTTCAGAACAATTTCACACCCCATAACCTTTAGCTATCACCCTCCAGGTTTCTCATTCCCCCAACCCTAGGCAACCACCAGTCTACTTTCTGTCTCCATAGATTTGCCTACTCTGGACATTTCATATAAAGGGAAGAATACAATATGTGGTCTTTTGTGTCTACCTCCTTTCACTCAGCATAATGTTTTGAAAGTTCATCCTTATAGCATGTACCAGTACTTCATTCCTTTTCAGGGTTAAATAATGTTCCCTTGTGTGTGTGTGTGTGTGTGTGTGTGTGTGTGTGTGTATATATATATATGTGTGTGTGTGTATATATATATATGTGTGTGTGTGTGTGTGTGTGCACGTGTGTGTGTGTGTACATATCTCATTCTATTTATCAAGTGAGGGTTTGCACAGGGGAGGCCTGATATGAGAGGCATTTAGCAAGGCTCACTTCAGCAGTTGTTCCAAGGAACAGAGAATGATCAATTGTGCCAAATGCTGCTTTCAGGGAAAATTAGATGAGGTCCAAGAATTGACCAATAAACTGCTCAAATAGTTAAGGAAGAAAGGAATTTAATTAGCAGAAATATTCTGATACATAATTTATAAATGGCATTTTCTGAGTTTTGTGGGATTTGTTGCCTTTCCTTTGAATAATTAAACATGGAATGCAGATATAATAATTAATAAATAAGAATTTAAAATGGAATGCCAGACATGTAAAGGTATACAAACAATTAGAAAGTACCATTAATTTACATTGATTTTTGATATCTTCTTTATGTTGCTGGTAACAGTTTTTTTGGTTCATGTGAAATATATTCCTCAGAATAATTATTCTTCTCTAAACATAATTGAACATTATGGTAATTACCCAAGATTTTATGCCAGCTTCCAGCAAGTTAGCCAAGAGATAAGCTGACACTTGTAAGAAGATATTTTCAATATCTATGCAGACAGGGTAGACAAAAGTTTGTTTTTGTTTAGGGGGAGTTAGTGTCATCTAAAAGATTGTGGAAATTGAACCAAAAATTTAGAGTTCTAAAGAGATATCACCCTTTTGGAGTTTCTCACCACAAAGAAATGATAAATGCATGAGGTGATGCATACACTAACTACGGTGATTTGATCATTATACAAAGTATACATGTATCAAAATATCAAATTGTAGCCCACAAATATGTACAATTACAATGTATCAATTAAAAAATAAAGAAAACACACAAAAAGAAAAAAAAAGAGATATCGCCTTGTGGCATGCCATTATTTGGAGCAACAAGGTTACCTACCCTAATCATTGGATCCCCATTTGGCACAAAATGCATCTATTGACTCAGGGTTTGGTACAAGCACAAGCAATAGTCACCAGGCTATCCAATTCTGGGCACGAGCAACTTCTGGGGCCTGCAAATCATTGGGGGAATGAGCGAGGGGCAATGAAAACTGTCAAAAATGCACTCCATGTTTATAGGATGATTCGGTGGGCGCAGTGGAATGAACTTTTAATGAACATTTCAGAAAATAAACACACGGAACGTTGAACTTTACTTGAAGGGAATGCACCCAGTCCGCTCCACCGGGACTAAAGACAGGGTTAGGAAAGTCAGAAAGCCGCCGTGCTGCTTCCTCTCCTTGGAATAAACGGGGCGTGGGGCTGGGGGCGGGGGCCGGTGGCTCGGACCGCTCCCCCGCGGCCCCCGCTGCGCCGCGCTCGGGCTGGCGGGGCAGGGAATTTGGAGAGGATCCCTGGTCGCGCGGCAGCGGCGGCGGCGGCGGCGGCGGCGGCGCGCGGGTGCGCGTGTGAGCGGGCGGGCGGGCGGGCGGGCGAGTGCGCCGGGTCCTGGCAGCCGAGGAGTGGAGGCTGGGCGGCTCCGACTCCCTGACGCCAGCGCGACCAGATCAATCCAGGCTCCGCGAGCGAGCGGGCGGGCGGGCGGAGGAAGGAGAGGCCGAGCGGCTCAAGCCCGGGCGAGGCGCGGGGAGGGATCCTGGGAGCAGAGCGCGGCGCAGCGCCCGGCCGGCCGGACAGGGGCCGCGGGACCCCGCTCGCCCGGCCACTCGTGCGCCCGCGCGGATGGGCGCGCCGCCAACCCGGTAAAACGAAACAGACCCGAACCCAACTTTCCCCTTTAGCCGCGTCCCCGCCCTCCCCTCGGCGCCCTGGGCTTTCCAGCGCCGCGGCTGCCTCGGCTAGGGCAGGCGCGGGCCGCTGCGGTCCTGCGGGGCGGGCGGCGCGGGCTGCGGCGGGGAGGGGGCTCTTCCCCGCGTGGGGCGGACCGCGACCCCCCCCATGATGGCGCCTCCCAGCCGCTCGGAGGAGCGAACCTGCCACCGCGTCCTCCCCTCGCGCGCAGCTGGCCGGGCTCCCCTCGCGTCTTTGTTGGCTCTGCTTTGGGGAAGCCGCGTTCCTCGGCCCCCGAGCCTCGCCCCCGGGCCTGCCCGCGGCGGGACCTCACCGGCCGCCCTCGCCCGCTGCCCGCTCCCCGCTCCCCGGTTTTCTTTTCCCTTTTGCAGCCCGGCCGAGGCCCGTCCGCGCGGCCAGCGAGCCCATTGTGTCCCCGCGCCGGCCGGGGCGACCCTTGCGGGAGTTTGAGGACGGCCGCCGGGGCTGCCCCTTCACGCTCCCGGCGCCCGGCGGAGCGGATCCGGCAGCGGGGGACACCCAGCGCCCTGCGCCCCTCCGCATCCCACACGGGCTCCCCTCTCTGCCCCAGCCAGGCTCTTTGGGGTCGAGGTCAAGGGAAGTTCGCACCGAAATTCCCTCTAATTTATTCAAAGGTTTAGCGGCGGCGCGTAATTTTTTTTTTTTCCCTCTTCCGCCTACATCCCCTGAGTCTCCGAGTGTCGTCTCATTCCTTTCCCTTTACCGGATTCGACTGCCTCACTGCGTGTGTGTTCGTGAGTTCGCTGTTGAACAACTGCTCCTTTGCTCTGCTCCGTCTTTGTTAGTGTTTCTGGGGGTTGTTTCTGTGGCAAGGTGGGGGTGGTGGGTGTGAGAGAGACAGACGTGGGCTTGTTTTTCTAGTTGCTGAATATATATGAAGGTTTCAAGGGAGAGCGTTTCCTTGATGTGCTTTAGGAAGGGAGGAGGAACAAATGCTTGCCAGATCTCACAACTACGGTAGCTGCGGCTTTTGTTTATTTTGAGGCGCATGCGATTTTTAAATACACTGTGCAAGACAACCAGTAAGGGGCTTTCCTTCTGAAAACTGAGGCGCGTCTCAGAACCATCTCCCGAGCATCGTTTTCGTGAGTGCTGTCATAACTGGCCTTTTTGCTTTGCTCTCCTGTTGTTTTCCTCCCATCGTATTTGAAGTTTCAAAGTACGTGGAATGATACAGAAGTTGCATGATTACTGTTACGTCTTCCTGTTGCTGAAATTCTCAGCGGCTAAAATGACAGAATTCCTTTATTTAAGAACATCTCGTATTCTAATTGTCGTGGATAACATGCCCACACCTCAGTAACACAATGGGAAAACTGTTCCCTGCCCATGTTGATTTTTCATCTTGTGTATAATTACCACTTTAAATTGTAATGAAGGTAGGTGAGCAGTATTGGAATCACTATTAATAAAAAGAATCGAGACAGAGCTATTGTTCTCTGCCCTAGCATTTTCAATTGGCATAAATATTTTTGCATCAGCGTTACTCTGATGTAGGTGGCAGTCTTAAATATGATGTACGATTAAAGTGTTTGTCTTCCCCTCACCCCCTGTCTTTCCCATTTGCAATTATTTGATATTTCTGTGCAGGTGGTGTGCCATTTGTGTAATACTACAGTTCTTAGGAAACTAACTAGGGTCGTGAGAGAAATGATTTTCTGGAGGTGGGTGATGCCAGAGCCTCTTGGAGATCTAGGAGGGATCAGGTTTCTTCTGAGGGTAGTGATTTGTCCTTGATTTAGTTTTGACCCCTACAACCATAGGTATGTAACCAAATACATTTTTCTTTTTGCCAGTATCCTTTAGTTTTATACCCTTGAAGAGCTGATGATCTTTGCATTTTAGAGAAATGACAGTTACTAGGCAATTAAAAATGTTGACCTCTTACACCTCTCGGAATTTAAGTAATTTCGTTTCTACTAAGTTCATAAAGCATTAAGAGGAAGTAAGTCTCATTTTCCCAACTACGTTTATTACTTTAGTTGAAAACTAAGTTTTAGTTCGTAATTTTGATTTCTAGTGATTCTGGGTTAAAGATAAAATCTAGTAACTCGGTAGACTGGGAAAAGAAGTAACTTGAGTGTAATTAGACAAGCATGTTTAAGCTGCAGTAGCCTACATAATCAAGGCCAAGTTGTGTGTGTATAAAAGATCTCATTTGTGTAGTCTTACAGGGCTAATGGAGGCATCATTGAGGCTTTATAAATAATGTAAGTTGTGTATAATGTAGAGTCTCCAGAGACGGCAGAGAAAGCATCATTACCAGCCTTTTCAACCTGCTTGAGATCTTAAATTGATTTACAGCACTGAACTGGTGCAAAATGATACATCAGGATGACATGGGGTCAGCCTGTAAAAGTCTATGATGTCAGCCTATTAGTTCAGTCATCATAATTAAACCGTATTACAGGGGCAGCTAAGCAGGAGTCTGGCGTTATACTTCGGATATGGGTGGTACATGGATTTTGTTTATAGTGGAAAGGCTGGTATGGGCAGGACACTAATGTTTCTGAAAAAGGGAAGAAAGGCTTACAGAACTATGACTTTCTGGAAAAAATTGCAGATAAATGCAGAGATATTTACTCTGCATTGTATAAGTAGCTTTTCATTTGGTAGTGGAAAAACTGATGCTTTGGGGGGCGCTGATAACTTCTGATTTGTACTTAATCATGCTTTTTGTGAGCTTGAATTTAACTTGGCCTTAGGGACCTTCTAAAATATCAGAGGACCACGTACTTCTTATCTCTGGTGCCTTTATTAGCACTGAGTTTGCACTGTATTGATGTATCAGCTGACATGTTATTTCTTTACCTAGTCACGGTTACCAGGCCTCCACTAAAAACAAAGGTATTCGAATTGAACATATGAACATTTCAGGAAAAGAACATCCTTATTTTTTTGCTTAGATTTC
>RJWJ010042494.1:0-13022 GCA_004363605.1 Indri indri | reverse complement strand
AGTGCCATGGCGTCAGCCTAGCTCACAGCAACCTCAAACTCCTGGGCTCAATCGATCCTTCTGCCTCAGCCTCCCAAGTAGCTGGGACTACAGGTATGTGCCACCACGCCCGGCTAATTTTTTTTATATATATATATTTTTAGTTGTCCAGCTAATTTCTTTCTATTTTTAGTAGAGACAGGGTCTCTCTCTTGCTCAGGCTGGTCTCGAACTCCTGAGCTCAAATGATCCGCCCACCTCGGCCTCCCAGAGTGCTAGGATTACAGGCGTGAGCCACCGTGCCCAGCCAGACGATGTACCTTTTGTCTACAAAGGAGACCTTGGTTCTGTGTCAAGGATGCCCATTTATAGTGAAGCAAAGAGCCTGCCAATCAACAGGCCCCACCAGGGTGCTAAAAACAGTAAGTATCTGAGAAAAGCCTAAAGCATAAAAGAGAAAGATTAAGATGAGTGAATAGAAGAACCATCCCTAGGGGAAATAGAGATATTTCAGGTAATAGAAGATAACTTAAAAAAAAGATTCTAGTTGAGAGCCACAAAATAATTGAAAGAATATTACATCCCTAAAATAAGAACACTGCAAAGAGAGTCATAAAAGGCTTTAAAATAAAGTAGAGGAAGTTTTCTACAAGGAGAATAAAAATGGAGACTAGAAAACATGAGAAGGAAGATAAAAAATATAGAATGTCAATTAGAGAGTTTCAAAAACTTACTATAATGATTTCTTGAGAAAACCAATGTGAGTTACAGTATATTAAAGACAATATATATTATATTACAATATAATTCTTAGAACTAAAAAGGACCATAGTTTCCATTTTTAAAGTCCCTCTAATGTAAAATATGATTTAAAAAAATAAAAAGATTCAACTCTGACACAGTATTGTGAAATTGCAAAAAAGAAGGATAAAGACATAATCCTAAATCTTTCCAGAAGTCACCCAATAAAGAGATCAAAATCAATTTAAATCAGAACTTTACCAGTAATGCTGGATGTTGGAAGACAAGCAATAATTTCTAAGCTCTAATGGGAAAATATTTTCAACCCAAAACATCTGTGCTCATCAAACTATTAAAAAATGTACATATATTTTCATGTAATTCAGAAAATTACTTCTCACACCATTTTTTTGATAGCTACTGGGAATGTGCTTAAATAAAATAAGGGAGTAAACTAAGAAACAATACATGTGTTCCAGGACGTTAATTGAGATGCAACCCAGAAGAACAACGACATGAAGCCCCCAGATGATTTTACTGAAGCAGGACTGGAGAGTTTTTACTTGACTGGCAGAGATAGATGGAGGGCTCCAGGAGACATCCAAACAGAAAGGTGCGTTGCGCAGTTGGAGTAGGATGCCAGCCTGTGGATAAATCTAAGGACATGAGAAAGGCAGAGAAAGAAGAAACCAATGAAGACAATTAAAGATGCCAGGAAAAGTAAAAATAAAAATAAAGTTATATAGGAGAGGACAATAATAATAACTCTCTATGTAGACTTAGGTGAAAAATATGTAGGTGGCATGAATAAGGTGAACACTGTTTTTTTCATATCCAACACGTTGAATCAACCTATAAAACGTGGAAGGACACATTGTCAACCCTAAAACTTTAACATAGTGTTAGAAGTAACCTGTGGTGCTGTTAAGAAAACAGTCAAACACTGCAAATTGTCTCGGCAAGGCAAAATCTTTACTTCTGATCAGAAGGGCGCCTAGCGTCAGTAAAACCAGCCACCTAGCAGCGCGCTGCTACAGGGAAGTTTTTCACGTTTTTACCCCTAAGGCAGACCTAGGGCTGTGTCTCATCCCATTGGTAGGCACTTGGACCCCACAGTTTTGCTCTTACCCGATTGGCTAAGGCGTGTTGCTGGGGTAATAGGGAGAATAAAGAAGTTAAAGTTAGTAAATGTGTATTTTTTTAGTGTTGCAACAAAGGAGATTAAACCAAGGTTTTTGTTATTGTACAGTTTGTGCTATGTGCTAATAATTACGTAAAGCTGGATATCAGACAGAATATTCTTTTGGCAGAAAAGATTAGGCCAAGTTCATCTCCTTCTACAATAGTAAAGGTACAGATAACAGACGTTGAAGGCAGAAGGCAAACAAGTGAGTAGGTGGACAAGAGTGATAAGATTTTTATAAGGATAGAGCTAAGATTGACTTTGTGTGGTTGGTGGCGTAAATAAGAGGAACATAAATATAATAGAGGAACTAAAAGTAGAAATATTACTATGTCAGGAGGTTGCCATGGGGAATGGAATGGAGAGTGTAGGGTTCATGAAAGAGCTAAAATGTTTTTTTTGTGCGGTTGTAAGAATTCAATGTGTAATACCTGATGTTGATAAATTAGTATTGGTTTAAGGATATTATTTAGAGATTCAAGAATACATGAAGAACTACAAAAAGAGACTGAACTTGTTGCTTTTGGAGAAATGGAGTTGGTTCGGTAGGTAGGAGTGGGGTATAAATTATTTAATGTTTTAATCTTGTGTACTGCTTTGATAAGCACAAACAACCAGAATGGAAACAATTGAAAAGAGTTAACCAGGGCTATAGTATTAAAATTTTGCTTAAGCTTGTTGAATATGTGTACATACAAATAATCTGTGAAAGTACCTATGTATTAATATAATGTTAGGTTTGAGAAAATCCTCCTTTTTTCTTGTGAATTCTATCTCATAGAGGTAGTGGTCTTAAGGTTTTTGTAACTTCAGGCAAGTTAATGAGTGTTTCAAAACCTCAGTCTACTCAGCAGTAAATTTAGGACATCAGATCTATTTTTTATTTTGTGTATGTTTGAAATAGTACGATCTTTATTCTAGTTTTAGAAGTTTTTTTTAATTAGAATCCTTACGCTGTCTTAATTTTCATCCTTCGTATCTTTTTTCTATTTTCTTATTGTTATCCTTAAGTCAGTGGTAGGAATTTTTTAGTACTGAATGTGTAGAGATTTTCTTTTAATACTCAAAAAGCTATAAGATAGATACTTGAATATTCTCGAGATAGTCAAGAAAGATATCTGAACTGCATCTGAAATATGTCATCATAACATAATTGAAAATATGACAATACTAAAATAAAAACCAGAAAGAATTGAAGCCAGTAGCTACGTTTTCAATACCATAAGTCTAATTCCATTTACCACAAATTTTTTTTGCTGATGTCTGTACTTGTACGTATATTAGAAAGTTTCTCATCCAGGGTAAAGAACATTAATAAAATTACTGTGTGGCACTCCTTGACAAATGAGAGAAATCCATATTTAGTTTTCAAAATGAAATCTATATTTACTTGGTCATGGCCCAAATTGGTTTTGAAAAGTATAGATTTAATTTGAGGCAGACGAAGTGTCCAAAACTTAATAAGGATAAAAAGGAAGGACAATTTAAAGAGAAAATTTCCTATTAAAGATGAGTAACTGTTGATTACTCAGGTCCAAGAATTAATACTGATTAATGTTATGTAATTCAGCAGATCTTGCCAGGATGAAGAAATGTTTGAGTGCAAGCTCCACATTGTAGGAAACAGCTGATTTGTAACTTGCATTTTATATCTTCCCTCATCTCCCTGGTCTGCATCCTGAGGGTAGAACTTTACTTCAATCAAACTGACTTTACCATTTTCAGGGGATCATTCCTTGCAGCCTCTGCATTATCAGGTCTATCAATCCCCAACACTTCCTTTTACCATTTCTAGTTTCTGCCTTATGTCCTTTACCCTAACACTTTTTAGCTCTGCTATTCCTAATATGTTACTATAGTTCATCGCAAACTGAGTGTTAGTATGTTTTGCCTGGATTTTAACTGCACAAAGAGACTGAGCATATCTCCTGTCTGCATCAACAGCACGAAGCAAGATTTGAAATGGTAGGAGGAAGCATCTATTGCTATCATCTGTATAAAAATATGTTAATAAAAGCCTATTTTTATTACGATTTATTTAGAATTTGTTCTTTCACTTATTTTTGAAAAAGGTTTAAAGCAATTAATGATACCTTAAAATGGGCTTTTTAAAAAAATTACTGAAGAGTGCAGGGTCTGTAATGCGAAACTCTAAAGAAATACCTATTACTTTTTATAATTATCTAACTCATTTACTGATTTCATAGTTTTTAGGCAAGTAGGAACAGTCAGAAAAAAGAACATTTGAGGAGACTAATGAAGATTTTTCTGATAGAAATATTTCCAAATTTTTCAGCTGAGTAACAAGATAGCACTCTTTAGCACAGGGAGGGACAACTTTAGAAAAATAAGATGCTATAAAACTTTAAGTAAGAATTGGAACTGAAAGTAACAACATTAATTTCATTGGCATAAATTTCTGCTTCATCATCCTGAAGTTTTATTTTGGCATGAAGATAGCAATAACACTAAGCTTTCCACTGGAATCCAAACTGAAGATAGATTATTTTGTCTTTAAAAATTTCATTATAAAGGACTAAGCATAGAATAGATGAAAAAGTATTTTAATTTAATGGTAAGAGGGTCCGTTTTAGAGTCAGAGAAGCTAGATTTGAGAAATTTCATTTGTTTGTAGCCTCTTCTCTTATAAAATAGAAATAATGAGATAGTTGTAAGAATAAAAGAAGTAACAAGAAAGTATGAAACATCTTTAAACTGTAAGGTTTTATATAAAAATCAGATGTTAAAATAATAAAGAGATTTTGACACTTTTTCTATTTCAAAAATAAAGTAGTTTTAAAGTATAAGTTTCCCAGTCTCTCTGGAGGTAATATGAAATAAGGGGAAGACAATAGGCCTCAATGTTAAAACAATCCGAATACGACTTCTGATTTGAACACCAGTTAGCTAAAGAAGCCAGTTAATGTATTTCATGTTTTTTCTTGTTATCTACTGCTGTGAAAAAAAATTACCCAAAAACCAAGTGGCTTAAAACTACTACCATTTTATTATAGCTCATGATTTTGTGGGTCAGGAATTCAAGTGAGCACAGCTGGTAATTCCTCAGCTCCATGTGGCATTGGCTGTCTCTCAGTGGTACGCAGGAGGCAGACAGGATGCTATGGGGTGGCCAGGGTGACTTTTCTTGTGCATCTGACCCCGTGGTGGAGGTGGCTGGAATGTTGAGCTCATCTGGGGACCAGCCTGCCAATTCCTGACATCTCCAGCATGGCAGTCTCAGAGGAGCTGAACTTCCATGGAGGCTGGCTTTTCCTGGAGTGAACATCCCAAGGGACCCAGATAGGAGTTGCAAGCCTTTGTGTGACTTAGCCTTAGAAACTGCAGAACAACCCTTCTGTCATAATCTTTTCATCAAGGGAGACAGAAAGTCCAGCCAGTACTCTAGAGGATAGGGATTAAGCTCTACCTCTTAATCCATCATAGTACCTCTGAACCTCAGTGTTCTCCTTCTATAAAACCTACTTCCAAACAGTTGTAGCGAAGATCCAATGAGACAGTGTCTGCACAGTGCCCCTCGTAGAGCCTTACTTACATGAGAAAATTCCCTCCTTGTCTTCATGTGTCAGGAAACCATGTTTCCCAGTGTCACTAGGATAGCTGGGAAACACTGAAGTAAGCACACTGCTTGCTCCCTGAGCATTGAAAACAGTGTTCAAGTGAGTTTACGTGCTTTAATCACAAAACATAGCTGAGGCTCAGACCGCATAGGATCTTTAACTTATTATGGGTAAATTAAGAGATGGACTGCTTAAAAGGAGGCATAGTTGAAGTAACTAGAAGCCAAGTGGAAGAAAAAGTGTAAAACACAGGACACTAGAACTCTATCACCCTGGGCTTTTAAATACGGTAATAGGAGGCTGTCAGCATCTCAGTAACTTGCTTCACACTCTAAGTAACCAAGTGCTATTCCAGATGATTCCAGTAACACATGTTTAAATTCTGTTTTATGTCTCCTGTAAGCATAAAATAATGTATAATCCATTTTAGAAAGATTTCTAACCATACTGCTTACCACTAAGTGAGTATCTCATGTGAAGTATTAATAGTAAGTTTCAAGATTTCCTACTTACAGAGTTTCTCTTTCTCTAATGATGCTATATAATTGGTGTGTTTCAGTATGAGGCTATGACATAATATGGGAAATATGTCATATTTTGGCTGCCTAGCAGCTGACCCCTCATTTTAAGTTTGTGGAATTATCTTGAACCTGGGTGAGATTCAGAGAATATCTTCCAATAAGAAGCTGAAAAGGGCAGATATTTCCTCTCCTTCTTGGCAACTAGGGTAGACACATGAGAGAGGTTTAAATAGCCACAGCTGTTCCATATGAATAATCATGATCTAGTGATATAAAGAATCAGGGCCTTGGAAAGCACATTCTAGAGACTGGTGATCACAGCTGCATGTGCATGCAAGAGTGGGTGGTGGGGTGGAGACTGGAACAGCAGTAGCCTCCAGTGCTGGGGACCAGCTGTAGCAGGGCGAATTATAGTGTCCATACCAGACTTGTTTTATTGCAAGATTTTACTCTAGTCTTGGTTGACACCTGACTTATTTATACCTTTTTGCAGGCCAGGTCCTTCAGTCTTTTCTACAATTCTGTGATTTACCCAATATCATTTCATTGGATGTCTTTGTCTGCTTAAGTCAGTCAAAGTTGGATTCTGTTGCTTGCAATTGGGAACCCTGATCATTATGGAGCTTACTATTAAGAGTGCTTGCAGGCCACAGACCCACAGGGAAGTGGTAGCAGTGGTTTTCAACTCTGGCTGCACATTAGAATCCCTTAGAATATTTGAAAAATGCCAATGCCTCAAGCCAAACTATATCAATTATATTGAACAAACCAGGTATTGAAAGTTAAAAAAAAGGATCTTTAGGTGATTCTAATGTGAGAATTAATACAGAGAAAGGAATACAATGATTTATGGAGATGGGGATGTTGAAGTGGCTTAAATATAGGTAACCTGTTCAACCATGCCTAGTTCTGTCTCCTAAAGAGGGCCCAGAATGCACTTCTTTCACCAAAGTTTGGGTGATTAAAAACATTCTTGAAAATCACTTCTTGGCTGTTCTCTTTAAGCTAGAGATGGTGGAAACATTGCCACTGAAGTGGGTTCTCTGATGCGATTTGTGATAACAGGATCCCAGTTAGCAGTTGCCAGCTAGCCATACCTAACTTCTAGGAGCAAAAGAGGGCATGGTTGCTATAATAGTCTGCAGGGCATGCCTGATAATCACAATGTTTGGTCCAGCTGGGATCTTTGGTATTGACAAATTAATCACAGGTTGGTAGGACTAAAATGGATGAGAAGCCTACAAATTTCTCACTTGATTTGTATAACTGGAAAATTTCCGAGTCTGGCCAATGGAAGTCTGACTTGATTCATCTTTTGAGAGTCATAGATCCATATCCAATTTCCAGACCTAAGTCAGTTCACACACCTAGAGCCATTGAATTAAAAAGAGACAGCACCCTTAAGGATGGAGCCTGCAATAACATAACGGGTATTGACTGAGGCTGTGAGTCCTTCAAGGGTCATTGATCAGTCACCAGGTAGCTCAGAGGTCCGTTATTGGCACAGGGCAAAGGGCAGTACAAAGACCTTTCCAAGTTTTTTTTTTTTTGTTACTAGATCTGTGCTAATTCTAATTTCTGGGGACTCAAAACACCTCTAGGAATCTTGGTTTCTCTGCCATACTACAGGCCCTGTGGGACCCTGACACCACCCTGTGGTTATTATCCTTGCACTGAAATGTACAAAAGGAAAGGATATGCTTGGCAACCGAAAAGATCTGTTCTTTTATTTCTTGCCCTGGAAAGCCAGAGCTATTATATTAATAATAATAAGGAATAAGTGGAAAACTCTGGAGCTTCCTCTCCCTAATAAATAGTACATGCAAGGGAAATGCAAATATCAATGCCATTTTCAGACTTGAAATAAACAGGGGTAATGAGTTCATATTTCCTTTTAATCTGCCAGGTTGCCTATTGTTTATAGAGGTCGGATATGAACTTTGAGAATGACAGTGAATTACTGGAAGATTATCAGATGCTTGCTCCTGCAGCAGTTGCAGTTTCCAGATGTGGTCTCTTAATGGGAGCAAATAAGCAAAGCACCTAGCTCCTGGTATGTGGACAGCAGTCTGGCTAAACTTCGTGTCTTTACCCAGAAAGCAGAGAACAGCAGGTGCATTCTGCTTTCCCCTTGGAAAGACATATGCATGACAGAGAGCAAAGGCAAATCTCACAAAATACAGGAACCTGTCAACCTAGTATTAACAATACCAGGACATAGCAGGCTCTGAAAGCCCAGATTGTGCAAGGAGCTTAGTTGGGTCTATTTTGCCACAGTGCCATCTTCTCCTCAACCTACATCTTTAGCATCGTGAAGAGTTCCCTAGCAGAAGGAGACCTAGTATGATTGGGAATACACTGCTGCAGCATTGTAGCTGGCATGAGGGTTTTCTCTGGAGGAAAATGAAAAAGGAAAATCTTCCCACTGGGCAGAACCTTGAGCACCATACCTCATTATTTATAAGGCCTGGACAGAGAAGTGGCCTGCACTTAGTAAATGTATCGCTTCCTGGGCATGACTAATAGTTTGATAGTGAAGTTAAGGAAATCAAAGGAAGAATAAAAAAGAAGCAAAAGTATAAAGAATATGTGTGGATGTAAAACTATTTGATTCTCACAGTCAAATCAGAAGGCCACTAGTAAAAATAATTTCAATAAGCACCTGGAAAAGATGATCCTCAGGTAGAAATATTGATCACAGGTTGTTTATATAACACTCTTCTACAGCACAGAATACATAATTATTATATGCTGGGATTTGCTTGTCCTGCCTTTCATGCATTTGCCAGTCTGTGGACTTAACTGATTTCCTTTTGCACCATCAAGGGATTGTACACAATTTTGCTCCTGACCAAGGAACTCACTTTACTTGGCAGTTACCCCTCAGATTCACTGATCGTATCATATTTTCCATGACCTACTAATTTTTGGCCTTTGAGAATGGTGGGATGGTTAAACGATCATATCTGCTGGGAGGTCAAAGATGCATATTTAGGATATTTTCCTCCAGGATGCATTATATGCTCTGAACCAACAACCAATTTAGGGTATTGTATCTATCACGAATTGAGGGACTAGTGGATGGAATCGGGAGTGGCATGTCCTCAATGACGTCTGATTATGTGCTAGAAATATTTTCTTTCTCGTCCCTAAAACACTTTGCTTTATGAGGGATAAATGTTTCCATTGGGGATATAGCAAGTTATAGTATTGGGGATATAGCAATGTTGAATTAGAGGCAAGATTTATGCCTAGCCATTATAGACTCCTCAAGCCACTAAATCAGCTAAAAATGAGGGCGGTTGTATTGGCTCTCATGACTGATCTTGATAGTCAAGGGGACTAATACAGGTGAGATACATTACAGGATGGGAAGTATATGAACAGAACCCACCCGATACCTTGGCTGCCCGCTAGTACTGCCTTGTCAAGCGGTACAAGTTAATCCAAATCAGACAGGATCCTTTATGAATTAAAATTTGGTCACTCCACTGGGAAAACTCCAGCTAGCTAGCTGATAGAAAAAGAATCATGAGAAGGAAGAGTAAAGAAATCACAAAAACAAAAACACCTTTATGAATAGCTACAGAGAGGAGGTTGTAGCTTTTTTCTCAGATTTTCTTTACCATGTCCTTATGCGCATATGTGCATATACATGTATTCCCTATCATTTCTTTTTTCTTTCTCTCACTACTTTGTATCAGGTAGTTTGGTGATGGTAAATTTACAGTTTAGTTCACATATCACAGAATATTGAAATAGAATTATGACAGACCTGTAGCAGTAAGAGATCCAGGACTTATAGCAGAATGTTGATTAAAATTTGGATCATCATTCTGTAAATGAGGGCTGAAGGTATTTTCAGCATACAGGTGATAGTTTTTGCATTAATTATACAGCAACATTTTTTTAAACCTTAAGAATTTGAAGAAGTTTGTATGTGAATATTGTGCAATCAAAGGGATGAATTATATTAGTAATTTTTCCCGCTGCAAATCATCCCACCCCCGCTCTTATATTTGGGAATTGCCCACTTCACGAGTCCTGGTCGAAAGGTGGCAGACCATCATTCCTTCCCTCTACAGATTTTGAAAATTAGATACTTAGTACCTTAGCCTTCCTTCCAGCTAGAATGGGAATATGTGACATAGGCTTGGACTGTGAGATGTAGTCACCATGGGATTGCATGAGTAATTAATGACTAAAGGAAGGAGAGGAAATGGAGATTTCATTCTGGTAGTGACAAGCTTCATTAGCAGTAGGAACATCAAGTTTCCAGAGGAGCCGTGGCAGCAGTCCAGGAGTGGCATCAAGTGTCCAAGGTTGGCATCCCTTTTTTAGGGGACTTAATTTTTAGCAAGAGTTCAACTATGGCCCTGCCTGCTGTTTCACCTCTTTCATTCTTGTCTTTTTTACATACCTGTTTTTTCCTTCAACTTTCCAGAGATTCAGCAAATTTTTTTAGATGTTCAGGGCTGCAATGTATGCTTTAAATAAATTATTATCATTATTTTAAGTCAGCAAGAGCTTATTTCTCTTGCATGCAACAAATACTCTGACTGACAGGGAAGGGATGAAAGGCGGGAAGGAGGAAGGTGAAATGAGCATACTTTTCCTAGGTAACAAGGAAGAGTAGCTGGAAAGAACTCAAAATCCAAGCACAAAAAGATTAGAGAAGTAGAACACATTCCAAGTAGTTTCTCCAAGGCAGTTTTTCCAAGTAGTCAGGAAGACAGAAGTTAATGTTCTCTCTTAAGGATATAGCATGGAAGGAGGGAGGAGAAGACCATAGATATAGCTTCAAAGCCAGCAGGGAAAAAGAATATACTGCTGATAGTTTCCGGGCTGGGGGTATGATGCTCAGGATGGGCACTGAGGTATACGCAGATGGGCACTGGGGATGCTGTGCATATTTTATGTGAACGGTGTAGGTAAGGCAAGTGACTATAAAGATGTGTTAGCAATAGCTTTGCTATCATTTGAATTCCCCAGGCTTTACTAGCTACAGACAGGTTTACAGTAACAGGAGTAATCCAGTTCCACCAACTTTGGCATCTCTTTCTAATGCAACGCATTGGACTCAAATCATGTGCTTTTCAAATATTTCCAAGAGACTCTTGGAATTGTCTCACATCATGTGAAGGGAAGGTGGATGTGAATTCTTTGCCATGCTTTCCACTAAGAGGTGATTCCATTTCCCTTCCCCTTGGCTCTGAGTTAGTCCTGTGACTTATTTTCACCAACAGAATACCGCAGAAGTGATGCTGTGTGGGAGGCTGGCCTTAAGAGATCTGAAATTTCTGCCTTTGCCTCTTGGAATGCTCCTTTATGGGACCCAGAGGTCATGTTTGGAGGAAGCCACTTGGAGAGAGAGGGATCTAGGCATCCCACACATTAACATCTAGAGCTGAGCTCTGCCAGGCAGCATCACTGAAGACGGGGATCGCTATGACACAGAAGCCATAAAATATGTTGTCCTTTTGTAACATGCTTTAGAATGGGGGTGGGGGAAGCACTGCTGTTTGCTCAACAGTGTTTGGATAAATTTAAAATTTCTCACTTTGTAAGTATAAATATAAATCCAAAGTCATAGTACATGGGGACATGAGACAGATCCAAGTAACAGATTTGCAATGTGCTCAAGGTTCTCCCTCTCTTCCAGTGACCAAGGCTTTTTATTTTCCTATTTTTTCTTTGTCGGGGTAAACTCATTGCACCTGACTCCTCCTTTTTTATGATTTTTTCTTCCAAAGAAGCCTCTTCAGTTACTCTATAAATAGCGTTCTCTTGTCCTGCCCCGTAAGTTCTCCAGACACACCTAAGAAAGGTCTGCATCTCACTTACATTCAGACTGTGGCCGCTGCCACTCTAGGTGGATACTCAAGTATGTGCTAGAATTAGAAAGACTGACCAGTGGTCAGCTTTCACTCACACTCTCCATGTGTGAGAGATGTACCAAGGAAGTGAATTTGTGCAACAGAGCATAAATAACTCCCTGGGGATCCTTCATAGTAGCTGAAAATATATTCCCATTTGTGGAGGGAGACGATCACATCTCAGTAGCCCTTTTCATGCTAAAACCAAAACACTTGAGATGGAGGCAGGAGAGCACATACAAATTCAATTCACGTCTTTTTTTTAATTTAGAAGCTTCAGCTAACTTTCTATCTTCATGGAGAAATTACACATATTATTCAGGAGTTACCGTTTGTTACTTATATGCCAAATCCCAAGATCAGATTGGAGGCTAGGCCAGTCGGGGCACGGAGCTCTTCTAATATTTACCAGTACAAGTCTTCCTTAGCCAACAGCTAACTTCCATGTTATTTTATTTAATACATCACCTTGGCTCAGTCCAATTATTGCACCAGTTTTTTTTTTATTTCAGCTTATTACAGGGGTACGAATGTTTAGTTTACATATATTGCCTTTGCCCCACCCAAGTGAGACCTTCAAGCATATCCATTCCCCAGATGGTGTGCACTGTACCCATTAGGTGTGAATATACCCAGCGCCTCCTCCCCCCTCCCACCTGCCCGACACCCGATGAATGTTACTACTATATGTGCATCAAAGTGTTGGTCAGTTAAGTCAGTTAATACCAATTTGATGGTGAGTACATATGGTGCTTATTTTTCCATTCCTGTGATACTTCACTTAGTAGAATGCGGGTCCAGCTGTATCCAGGATAATACAAGAGGTGCTAGACCACCATTGTTTTTTGAGGCTGAGTAGAACTCCATGGTATACATATACCACATTTTATTAATCCACTCATGCATCAGTTTTTTTGACATTTACAAAATGACAGGTTGGTTATCATTTCCTTAAGCATATAATCTGGCTTAGACACTTTAATCACAAAGTGAGTGTGGCATTTATCTTCCACCCTTGCTTTTATGTAGTATGTGATAGTTCATAACACACTTTTAGTCTACTGGCAAATGATTACCTCATCCATTACTTATTTATATTACAACTTAAATTGATTTCAAACAACTCAATTGATTTACATTAATG
>RJWJ010042493.1:0-13015 GCA_004363605.1 Indri indri | reverse complement strand
AAAAAGCTTCTGCTCAGCAAAGAAAGCAGTCAACAGAGTGAACAGGAAATGTACAGGATAGGAGAATACAATTGTAAATATATTTGATAAAGAATTAATATCTAAAATATACAAAGAAGGCCGGGCGCGGTGGCTCACGCCTGTAATCCTAGCACTCTGGGAGGCCGAGGCGGGCGGATCGTTCTGAGCTCAGGAGTTCGAGACCAGCCTGAACAAGAGTGAGACCCCGTCTCTACCAAAAATAGAAAGAAATTAATTGGACAGCTAAAAATATAGAGAGAAAAAAATTAGCCGGGCATGGTGGTGCATGCCTGTAGTCCCAGCTACTCGGGAGGCTGAGGCAGTAGGATCGCTTGAGCCCGGGAGTTTGAGGTTGCTGTGAGCTAGGCTGATGCCATGGCATTCGTCCCAGGTGAGAGAGTCAGACTCTGTCTCAAAAAAATAAAATAAAATAAATAAAATAAAATGAAATAAAATAAAATAAAATAAAATAAAATAAAATAAAATAAAATATACAAAGAACTCAAACTCAAAAGCAAAAAAACAAATAGCTTAATTAAAAAATGGGTTAAGGGCCCAAACAGACATTTCTCCAAAGAAGACATACAAATGACTAACAGACACATGAAAAGGTGTTCAATATCACTAATCATCAGTTAAATGCAAATTAAAGTCACAATATGTTATCACTCACACCTGTTAGGATGGCTATTAACAAAAAGAGAAAAGAGAACAGGAGTTGGCAAGGATGTGGAGAAAAGGAAACATTGTGCCCTGTTCATAGAAATAAAAATCAATGTAGCCATTACGGAAAATAGTATGGAGTTTCCTCACACATTTACAAAAGAACTACCATGTGATCAGCAATTCCATTTCTGGGCATTTATCAAAATAAATAAATAAATAAATAAACCGCTATCAGTATTGTCAAGAGATATCTGCTCTCCCATATTCATGGCACCATTACAAGACATAGAAACAACATAAGTGTCCACCCTGAGATAAATAAAGAGTATGTCTCATATATGTATGTATATATATAAATGGCTAAATAATATATGAAATATTCAGCCATAAAAAGAAGGAAATTCTGTCATTTGTAACATCATGAAGTAAAATAAGTCAGACAGAGAAAGACAAATATTATATGATTTCACTTGTGTATGGAATCTTAAAAAGTTGAACTCATTGAAACAGAGCAGAATGGTGGTTTCCAGGAACTGAGGGTGGGGTAAGTGGAGAGATGCCAGTGAAACTTATACAATAGCATTTAGTTATAAGATGAATAAGTTCTGAGGATCTAATGTACTGCATGGTGACTACAGTTAATAATACTCTATCATATGTTTGAAATTTTCTAAGAGAGATCTTAAGTGCTCTTACCACACACACACAAAAATGGTAACTGTGTGAGGTGGTGGATGTATGAACTAACTTGATTGTGTTAATCACTTTGCAACATATATGTATATGAAATCATCATGAATGGAATACACAGGAAAAAGTGTTAAAAAGAATTTAAAATGATAATAACAGGGAGCAAGGTAGGGAGTAAGAAGGCACAGGGCAGGGGAAAAAAGATTTTAATTTTAAGATTTAATGTCTTTTTTGAAATAAGATTTCAATATTATTTTTGTTTATTAACTAGGCCTGTATTGCTTTGATTTAAATTTTTTAAAAAGATGAAAACTAGAAAATAACATATATTATATTACTTATGCAAACTTTATAAAATTTAACATAATATACGAAGGCTTTGAAAACATCTTTAGATATTTAGATATGTTGATAAAGCTCAACATAGTGCACTATATCAGGTTAAGAAAAATGAATGTGACCAAATTTAATAATCTTCCAATCCTCCAAGGAAATATCCTTAGCCCTGTAAAACTAAACATTCCTCTAAATACAAATCTTCCTTTGCATATTTATGGAGTAAAGTGGTCAAAGCTGCAATGAGTTGCAAATCTTAGAATAGTCAAATTGCACCTTGATTTTAGGTCTTCTTTGCGTTATTTCTCATTTGCTTGCTTTTTCCTTGTGTTTTTTATTTTCTTTTCAGGTTTTGAGTTCTCTTTTTAAAAATCTCACTACATCGTCTGGGCCAACTGCATCAATATACAATTCTGTTTTGTTTGGTTTCAGACCATGCTATATTTCTCCACGAGGGAAATCTATACTTGAAACAGTGCTATGAAGAAACGAGGACATCAGGGACAGAATGTGCAAAGGAAGGAGAGCAGTGATCAGGGAGCAGAGCTAAGAGGTGGAAATGGAGGGAGAGAGAACGGCAATCACTTTACCCTGGGCTACTGTCAGTAACTAGCAGAGTAATAGAAGACAGAGCGTAAAGGGGGCTACAGATTTATCATGAATACAGCTATTCAGGGAAATTCGGAGAGACATCAGGCATCTTTTTTCTCTTTAAACATCTTATTTAATTGAAAGAAATAAAACCTGATGACAAGATATAAATTTAAATTCTTTTCTTTCTGATCCCCGATAATTTCAAGCAAACTTAGATTAGCAAAAACACACCAAGATTTCAAAAACAGAGCTTCTCTGACCAAAAAAAAAAAAAAAAGGAGAACCAGTAGGGAAGTAAATTTCAGCCTTTAGTTATGGCTACTCTAGCTTTTCTAGGCTTATTTCTTCTTCAGACAAATTCCATTCCCCCAGAAGCTACTCTATCAAGAGCTTCTCAACCATGCTATTAATGTGAAAATGAAAAATCTGCTTTACAGAGGCAGCACTCATGGGAAGAAGCATGCTGGCTCAGTGAGCTTCTAAGCCTCTTGATTACCTGGAATTCCTGAAGCTTTTGCAATTGTTAATGTACCTCTTGCAAAATAATGAAATTTCAACCTTTCCCAAACATAGTGGCTTTGCTTCCCCTTAGACAAACTCTTGCACACATTTTACATTTCTAACTCCAATTTCCTCTGGCCTTCCTCCCAGCAATCCTTTCTTGCGTTCTACCTGCCATTTGCTCTTAATCTACAAAACAAAATAACAATAATTATTCCATCGGGTAACAAGTGATGTTTCCAAATATATAGTAAAGGATGGATTTTTTCTTTTACTACTCTGAGTCAAAGCGATATGTTGGTTTATTTAATGTAAGAAATTATATAATTTTACATTTAAAGTTACCAAATAATTATTAAAAGAAATACGTGGTTTAAGAGGATCTTTACTTGGTGGTAGCTAAAGTTTGCTAAGGTAGCTTGCCTTGATATCAGAAAAGGGAAAGTTTTTGCTGAATTCTAATATCTGTAGTTTTCATATCATACCACCCTAGGCTTAGCTTTCCTTCAACATATTGGGGGAAAAATTATCCCAATAGACAAAAATACAAACTTAATGTCTGAAATCTCTTTGCCAAGGCATAGCATTTTCTTTGAACTTTTATTTTTGTTGGTTCTTAAAATTTTCAAATTTCTCTCCTTGATTTATCAGAATGTTTGATGTTTCCCTAGCAGATATCATGAATCCTAGATGCATATACCCTCATACACATGAAACTCATTTCACCTTGAGCATGTAGCTGAAAGAAGTTCGGGGTCTAGTGTTGCAACATTCATATTAATACTAAATAATTGCTTAGAATTTGACAAAACAACCAGAAAGAATTGCTTTTCTTTTCTCTAACAGACCCAGTCTCTATTCCAATTTCCTCATTTTCCCTCTGCTGATTTTCAGTGTGCTTATAGTTTTAAATACAGGCTGATTTTAGAATGAGAATTATATTAAACCCCAGTAAAACATACCATAGGAGTTTTTTTAAAAAAAATATAGAAAATGAGCATGGATTTAGAAGCAAAAAATCACCAAATTTAATTTGATAGCCTGAAAAATACTGGGGAAAATGGTAGGTCAGTAATAATGTCTAATCATAAAAATATCCTGCTTTTTTATTGCATTTGGTAAAATCTGTTATCACTAAATCCCAACATGTAGCAGTCATAAAATACACGATAGTTACATTTAAAATCTTTAGAATGTTAAAATTTATACTTCTGACTCTATTGTTGGATGGGTAACTAAATTTGATTCATATTTTGTACACAAAATGATATTCTAGCTTCTCTCATAGTGAGAGAACAGTTTTCCACATAAGTTAATTTTCTAAATAACTGAAACATTCTAGATAGCGTTGTTAAGTGTTATGGTACTATAACATTGTTAAATGTTTCCTATAGCTGCTATAAAGTTTACAATTATGAAACTCAGATATGCAAAGGCGGACCTTCCATTATTCCTCAGTGAGTAATCTTAATCTATTTCACTGTTTCCCATTTTTGAAGATAAAGGAAATTTTAATCTTGCAAATTCAAGATTTGACACAATCACTTCCAATCTAACTCTCAATCTCCCTTCACTCACTATGCACTTAATTTAGTACCTCCTCCCTCCTTCTTGGCCTTTCTTTCTCCCTAGATGGCTGTGTCTCCAGGGAAGTTGAACATGGCATCATAATATGAAGTGAGAGCTAGGTGGGGGGAAGCAATGAAAGAGTGCTACAACACGTGCTCACCTACATCTTCTATGGTTTCTGCTGAGTGTGCTTGCTCCCCATTTATTCACTGAGGATGTCTGAGGTCCTGTCACGGCCTCTACTTTTCAGGCACCCTCTCTATCCTTTTTATTCCAAATGCATCACTTCAATACTCTTAGCTGTGTTCCTGCACTATGCCGAGCTGTGCAACGCCAATACTGTGTGACACTTCTCTCAGGCCCACGGTCAGTACTACTCTACTCAGGCGCCATGTTGGATATGGGGCTTCTATGCAATGCCTCCTGTTTTCTTACACACAGAAAGCCAGCACACCGTACTCCAATCCTATCTTCTCCAATTTCCTTCTCATTCTCGCTGGTCAAACTCTTATCTACCTGGGAGCTCTTACATCATCCTATAGTTCTCCTCACTCTGGTTTATGCTACACCAGATCTGAGTCCACTAAAATGTGACTCTTGATAAGTGAAGCCAAACTTTTGGAAATAAAAATAACTGCTTGTTTATCAAATATCTAACCATAACAATTAAAAATAGAAGGACTTTCAAGTTTATAGTCTCTGCTGAAGAATTTTACAAATCAATATTCAAGTTTAAAATAAAAAATTACTTTGTTTTATCCTAGACTGTATGTGTCCCCCACATTAGGCAATGAATTTCTCTAGTTCCAGTGGAGAATTGCAATGCAATTATTAAAATACTCATAATATAAAACAAATAAAAGCATTGGCTAAAAATCTCCAAATATCATCCCATGAAAACAACCAGTTTTACACAACAAGTTCTTTTAGCATAACACTTTCCTGCTTCTTAAGCTAAAATCAATTAGCCTTCTGCTTATGACTCAGAGTCAGTATTAGTTACTGCTTTCAAAATGTGTGGTCTGTGGTTATAACATCCTAATTTAATTCCTTACTCTACCATGTATTAGTCTAGGCAAGTGACTTAGGCTTATGTGGAAATTGGGGGTAATAGCAATATTTGTCACATAAGATAGTTGTAAATTAATAAAGTAATTAAAGTGTCTAACACAGAGCCTAAATGTAAGTGCTCAAAAATGTTAGCTATTGCTGTTTTAACAGTATTAACTATACAGAGGACTTCTCTGAGCATGCTGTATATAGGTTCCTATTTTGAATAAAGGTGCATGGGCTTGCTATTTGAGTTCTTCTCTTCTAATCAGAATTGGCTGCATAGAAAATAACCAAGTAAGAAGGAGGGCCTTGGATTCAAGACTATTAGTATGAAAATATAGTCTCTGAAGGGCAGTTTGGATACCAGAGCCAGGATTAAATAATACCTTTATTTTGTTCATCATGAATTTTTGGCATTCATTTTGCTTTTAAAAAATATATATATTGCATTAAAGTAGTATTTATCTTGATTACTGAGTTTTTTGACATCGTTTTAAATTTTGTGTCCAAGGTAAAAATCATCTCACCCTAATCTCAACCTTATTGGATACTTTTGAAGAACCTTGGGTAGAGCCAGAATAAGTGGAATAAAAGGGCTTTTCTTTACAGTAAGTCAGAGCAAGAGTTGCAAACTCAAATATCTTCATGGGCCAAGAAGCTGACATAAATGAGTCAAGTAGGTTTGAGTTAAGATAGCAGTGTGTGATGGAGCCCATGATTGAACCAAACATCTGAAATTCTACGAGCATTCAAATTCATATTTTGAAAGACACTTCCCATGCAAATAAAACAAGAGTAAGGGCTCGAATTTTGTGACCCTGGCTTAAAAGATTGGTCTTGTACCTGCGTAAAGTCAGATGGAGCTCAGTTTAGATTTTTTACTGTTTGGCTTCTGCAGTTGGATTTTGTCATTGTTATTAATAGTGTTAAATTTCTCAGAGTGCTGGAGTGGGAATAAAAGCTTGCATTATGTCCATTGCAAGTCACTGTGTGTCTTCCATGTGATCTTGAGATAAGAGAGGTTACCAAGTCTGTATTTAGCATTAATGTCTTCTCTCTATTCATTTTCTATTCAGTATCTCATAATGGGGACTAAAAAATCAGTTAAACAAGGAGTAAGATTTATTTTTAAATGAAAGAAGTGGTTCTAAGTCCAGCCTCCAAATTTCTTCTGTAGGTAAAACCACATGCCTTAAATCAAGAACCTTTTACCATCTACTTTGAGAGAAGGGTACATTTCAAAAAGAATATGGACAGCTTTGGAAGGAGCTATATCTAGGTTTAAACTCCAGGTCCGCTGCTAATTAATGATGTAAGCTCAAACAGGTAACTTTAGTCTATTTTTTCTATATTTTTATCTAGAAAATGGGACTAAAATTTCCCATTTCGTACGGTTATTAGAAAAAAATTATATAACAATATAAAGTAGTACATAACAGTAATCAATGTCAGCACATAGTATTATAATTATTAGAGATATGTCTAATTTACCTTTCTCATCTCTTGACTATACTAAAGATTGATAAATTTGCTGAACAATGACCATTGCAAAGCTGATGGGCTACTTTGTACATAAGAAATATAAATGCCCTTCTATATATGCTTCTACATGTAAGAAGAAGACAATCATAGGCAATCTATTTTTTATATTCACAAATGTGACTAAACAAATCATGCAGGCAGAACAAAATATGTTTAAAGTACATGATTACTTCTCAACTTTTACTTTGCCAGGATTATGCATTTGGTCTTTCTTTTGAAAGTAAATAAAATCTTTGCTTAATAAATGTGATTTCTCAAAGGAATCACATATTATACATCAAATATTACATTTGGCTGAGAAATGTGTTAGTGGGCCCTTTAAATCATAGAAAGATTCATAAACAAATATTCAGTAAAAGAATTTAGAGTTCAAAGTATACCCAATTAGAATGCAGAAAAGAGATGAGTTTTTAAATGCAATTTTAAACTTGGAAAGAGAATCCATCAGGAGGTAATTGATTCCACCAAAGAGAAGTAATGATTGAAAATGTTCTGTCACTAGAGAATACTCTGGAATATAAAAATGCATGGAAAAAGCAATAAGTAGGTTACACATTTGAGAACACATTTGAAAAACAAAGCTTTGCAGTGTATTCATTAGCAAACATCAGGAATCCCTAAAACAGTATGTGATTATTCAAACACTTTTTTCTTAAGCAATATTCCAAAGAGAATAGTGGTGTTGCAAATAAATGTATAATCAATTAGAAGTGTCTTCAACTACATGAGTGCACATTATTGCATGTCTTGTTATACCAGTGACATTCCAGCCCCGTGCAAGCACAGTAGCTGATTTTACAAGATACATAGGGAAACGTTCCTCTGTACGAGTGAACAAGATGTAGTGCTGGAGGGAAGGGGGTGACGGAACTAAACTTGCCTGTACAATAGTAGATCTCCACAGCAAAAGTCTTGTAAAATTTGGAAAGAGAAGGAGCACTGATAAGACTGAAGCATATTTGTCTCTGGTTTTCTCCCTTAGATTTCTAAGGTCAAAGCAGATGGTGGTACTAGGAAACATAATAATCAGAAATTGTACTCATTAAAAAAAGAGAGAGAGAAAACATTTGGCTAAACAAAATTAAAAATTGAGGGTTTTTGGAGCTGAAAAACTGGGATCACTTGAACAATTTGAGATTTCAAGGGTTATTTCATGAGGGCACTTTGGTAATATTTTTTGTTAACTAAACTTACAATAATCATCTTATTTATAGTGTTTCTCTTTGCTAAGCTACAGCTTTGCCCTTGCTCTAATCAACCCTAGTGTAAGCACTCTAGTTAAAAAGTGCTATAAATATTAAAATATAAAAGGACTTCTTCCTGTCTTAATGTGAAGTTCCTCCCCATACCTATCCCCTGGCCAAACCAATCCTCTTGCCTCATCTCCTTTGGCCTCCAGAATCACTGTTTCCAATGCAAAAGACTTCATTAAATGTGATTTGGAATGCTGTACCAATGTCTTCTTTAAGGGAAAATATACTAAAGAAGTAGATATAAATAGATGTATAAAATCATATTGGAGAAGCTCAGAAGTGCTGCACTCAAGAAAAGCACGACGATTGACAAGCAATTTAAGCTGGAGTGTGAAAGGATGCAGAAATAACAAGATTTGCATGAAAAATATTGAGATCATGAGAACATCAAATTTAAATGAAAAACTCATGTGCCTCATGATTTAATCATGAGGGTTGACATTACTGTTATAACTTTCAATATCCTTGGCTTTTGAAAATAGTTCTATAATGAGGGTGGAGTATATCTATCTATAAGAAAACTAATGTTATTTTATCCAGTCAGCTCATTACTATGTGAACCAGTTTCAAGAGTCTTAAATCTTAATATATATGTTGGCAAGCCCAATCATTAGCTATGGCTGAGCCCTTATTTTTGGGCAAAGACTCAAAGCAAAAGAGGAAAACTAAGCCAGGTTAAGAAGCAATCCATTTTTTAATCAATTATGATTAACCAACCCACAAAAAGCAGAAAGAAGTTCAGATTGATGTTAATATCTCTGCATTTATCTTATGAAAAATGTTAATGACTGACCAGAAGCACGGATCAATATACTGTCCATATAGAAATCATTTAAAGGGCTCCATATTGACCTGGTAAGTCTCATTCCCATGAACCAGGCAGTTGACGTAGAAAAGGTCTTATTTTCCTTTCCCTTTTATTTTTTATGGCATAATAGGTGGTCTGAAAATCTAGTTGCAGTTTTTATCTCAGAGGAGAAAAGCAGTTTCGACTTCTGTTTATACTTTCATATCATACTGTATTGCTGTGAACCTGGATGGCACTTCCAGTGGGACACCATGTTTAGCCCATGAATGAGAAGACTGTCACAATCAAAAGCGCTTCAGGCACAAACAGATTTGAAACAATCTTCCTACTGACTGGAAGAGAAAAGACTGGTTCTGAAGATCATTAAAGGTTCTATTGATGTGGTTTTGGGGGCACACATTTAGATTTTCAAATGTGTTTTACATTGGGAACAGTTTTACTCGCATTGAAGCTCAGCTGCTTTCCCTGAGAACTCTCCTTCTTGTCATCATTTGCAGAAGCTTTCACAGAGAACTTACTCTTCCAACTGGGAAGGAGGTGGGAGAGGTGGGAATCGCAAAGCAGGCAATTGAACTAGCTCTCTTGACTCAGAGACGCCAGGATCACCTGTACCACAACATTCTGCAGAGTGTGAAGCACAGAGATGAAAGGGGCCACCTGCAGTGTCCCAGAAAGAAAAAGAGGAAAAAAAAACTTTTTGGCATTTAAATGTGCTTGCTAGCAGTGTCGGACTTAAAAAGTAAAAAGACTTTCTATCAAAATAAATTAGATTGAAAGTAATTAGCCTGCACATCATTTCTTGGGGCGGGGGGTGGGGACTGTATTCATTTGTTCTGGTGACATTTTGTTGACCATTTCATGGTGAGGACATCTTGTTATGCAAAATTTCATTGTAGGAATATTTCTCTATACAGCATCTTATCACTGACATTTTATGATCAGCATTGTCAGGGGCATTTCATCATGCAATACTCCACCGTTGACATTTCATCAAAACAGCAGGCCATGGTGGTAGTAGCTCAGTGCTGACAGTTAGTACATTAAACTCCTTAATTACATTATTATACATGCAATTAAGTTTTCTGGATCATGATGTAAAATCATACTTGTGAAGGGAAAGAAGACACCTCTTACATATCCCTCCTCAGAAACTTTTAAAACAATTGGGTGAGTCACAATTAACTAAAATATTGCATACGAAATTGTATATCCTCAAAATGTCTTCAAGGTTATTTGTAAAGAATCTTCTATAGCAAGGGTGGGAAAACTAATGCCCATGGAAATCCACTCTGTCACTTATTTTTGTTAAAAAAAAATGTTTTATTGGAACAAGGTTATGCCCATTTTTCATGTCTTTTTTATTGCTGCTTTTGTGCTATAACTACAGAGTTGAGGAGTTACAATAGAAACTTTCTGACACATGAAGCCTAAAATATTTACTCTCTGTCCCCTTATAGGAAAAGTTTGCCAATCCCTATCCTAAGAGATGTTTATTTAAAATGTGAGTCTGTAGGCTCAACCACGTGCTACAGAATAAGAATATCCTTAAATAGGTCCTGATTAGCTGCATTTCAACAAGTGTTGCGTGGAATTTTTAACAGAGAACATACAGTTACGACTGGGAAGGAGGCCAGAGAGGTGGGGGATCGCAAAACTCTTCAAATTGTCTACCCTCTGTCTTCATAAAAAAACTAATGATTTGAAAAAAAATTGATAGCTCATCTTATTTATTTTAATGCTCAAGCGTCTTCAATCCTTTCACAAAAGAATGTAGGGGAAAGGGATACATTCATTCATTACCTAACCGATTAGTTTGTCCTATACCCTTGGCAAAGCTACTACCCAAATATTACGCAAATGACAGTTTAGTCTATTTTCAGCTTTGAAAAATCATTATAAATTTTTTAAATTTATAAATTATGGCATATTCCTATAAAAATTCAAACAAACTGATGAAAGTAATCACTCAAAATCCCCCTTTGCCCAACTCTCCACTTGCATTTCCTAATGGTTACAACAATTAGTTTCTCATTGTGTATCCTTCCAGAGTCCTTTTCCTTTTAATCTCCAAGAATTTTTGATTATTTCAATTTATAAGTTCTTCTTATGCTTTCCATATTTACATTTCCCCAAAGTGCTGGAAAAATTGCATATTGAGGCTACTTCAGCAGCAATGTGGACTCTGAGCCGGTATCTGCTAGTACATGGCTAGTGCCCCAGGAAGGAATGATTATGGGCTGGGCTGGGAATCAAGAACATTGTGCTGTAAGTATTTTCTCCACAATTTCTGACTTTTGCTTCCTCCTTTTGTTTCATATTCTTTTATCCTCCTGGCATTTACTTGCTTAAATCCTAAAGATTTTCTGCTTCCCCTAGTACATTTCTGTACTCTTCCCCTTTCCATTTATCTCCATTCTTTTCTTTTGGATTTGGTTGGTTTTTGTAACTATAGATGACTCATACATTTTCTCCTCAGAATTGCCTTCTCTTCCAAAAGTCTTTTTCCATGACTCTTTCAGCAAATAGACACTGCTATGCCTCCTCTTCTACAATCATTTTTTGGAAAGATATTTTACTTCTGCCGCAGACATTTATAGCAACTTTAGCAGCTTCTCATTACACAGCAAGGCACATGCCATCATTGTTTTGCCTAGTTTTCACTTCACTCAGCCTCTTGAAACAAAAGATATTAAAATAGTCATCCTTTCCATCTATTCAAGTTTAATAAACCATAGACTACTCTTTATAATTTATTGCTTTTAACTTTACAATTTCCCTTTAAGACTTATGACTTTCTTTTCCGTGTTACCTTGTCCTTCTCTATTTTTTGAATAATAAGTATTTCTATCCTTTCCCACCAGGTAATGAAACTTTTAAACCCAGTCATTATATTACTCTGCTCACCTACCTTTTAAATACAAAAATGTTTGCCTGTGAAATAAATCTGCATTGGTGAAACCTAGTTCTTCTTTATCAACTGACAAATATTAGCTTTCCATTGTCAATTCACCTTCTGCACACAGAAATTTTACAAAATGGATGTAAAGGGAAATGTGCATCAGAAACTGCTTAAATCATTCTTGCTCTGCTATCCAAAGCTTCCCTGTTCATATCTTTTCTTTCTTCCTCTTCTCTCCTATGATGTACATTAAAAATTTTCACCTATATACCTTATTATAGCATAAAACTTTTTGCTCTTTTTTTCCTGAATTCCTATGATCTATGATTCTGGAGTGTTTTAAAAATGGACATTCTTCTGTTCTTTGTTGGAAAGGACAGAAGGGTAAGAGGATTAGCGGTGAAACTGCCGGCAAAAGGTAAGAGGGGGAAATAAGAATAAAATAAGGAACAAGAGGGGGTAGCTTAAGGGAAATAATGTATAAAACTACCAACCTAGGGCATGAGAGTATTATTAGCTTTTTTGATAAGACCTGGAACAGAAGAGAGGCATGCTGCTAAAATGAATGAATGGTACAATGTGAACTTGCCAAAAATCACTATATATGATTGCTACCGTCAATCATAAGTTAAGAGCCTGATCATTGTTATGTTTATTTCCTGAGTAAAATTGCACTATGATTAATAGAACACCATTAGAAATCTTCATAGCTCTCTCCAGTGTATATCCTGTGGATGAAAATGATAATGAGAAGGTTTGTTTCTTGTAATTACATGTGTAAGAGAAGAAAAAGGACAAAAGGGCTCTCTTCTGCCTGTCATTTGCCTTCCCTTATCTCCCCTATTTGAGCAGATGTGGTCCATTCTGCATCAGCTGTCCTTGGTATAGTTCTCAACTGTACAACTTTTCTCACTACATAGCAATTGTTTATGTACCTGTCTGTTAGCCCTACTAGACTGGGTGACAGATAAGGAATTGATGCTAGTTTGTTATTTCATTCCCATAGCACCTAGCTTTATTTTCTCAGAGAATACCTGATATATGAGCAGGTGAAGGGATGAATGAAAGAATGAAAATGGTAAC
>RJWJ010042492.1:0-13019 GCA_004363605.1 Indri indri | reverse complement strand
GAGCCCAGGAGTTTGAGGTTGCTGTGAGCTATAAGGATGCCACTGCACTCCAGCCTGGGTGACAGAGTGAGACCCTGTCTCAAAAAACAAAAATCTAAAAAGGTGCAACATGGAAACTGAGCTGGATCCTCACCCGCTCTGCCCTAGTAAAAATCTCTCACCGTGAGAGAGATCTCTATTAAAGAGAAAGGTTAAAGGACTAACTCAGAGTCACATAGCCCTTAGACTTCAAGCCTCACCACACCTCTCTGCCCGTCCCCCTTCTGCCCCCAGTTCCTGCTGTCCCACCTACTCCTGTCCTGACAAGTCTCTGTCTCCTCCTGTCCGGACCCCACCCAATTCCTGGCCCAGCTCAGGCCCCTCAGCAGAGTCTCCCATCATCCCCACAGTTCAGCACTTGGCCATTTTCAAATCCTCTGGGGGCTGGGCTGCTCCTGCACACCCACAGAACTGAGCACGTTGGAGACACACGTGGGCAGGCACCAGGGCCCGGGAAAGGACAGGCCTCCCTGGCCCAGCTCCTGACGCTCCAGCATTTGTGCTGGGAGGATTAACATGATCTTGTCTGCAGAGCTCAGCAAACTCCTAGATCAAAGGGGCTCATTAATGCGAAGAGCACCAGACGCTTCCTCAATGATCTTCTCAGAGCTTTGCGGCCAGAGACTGTCCCGGGAATGACTAAAACAAGAGAAATGGGGTCTTCTTTAATCCCTCAACCCCCAAGGGGCACAGCGTGGGGGAGTGGTTAGGAGCAAACTTGGGCAGGACTCTCAACCTCTCTGACGTTCCGTTTCTTCATCCTTCTACTGCAAGTACTTCCTCCTCGAAGGGCAGTCCTCAGGATTTAATGAGATCATGCACACAAAACGCTCAGTGCAGGGCCGGCACAAGTAAGTCCTCTTGTTAAAACACACAATTCCGACTCACGTTTCTGCAAGAACTTTACTTTCACAGTTTTTTTCTATGACAACTCTAGTTTGGTTCCCTGCTGTCGCTCTAAGATAGGCCCAATAGGTGAGGAAGGGAGCACGTGCCTTAAGAAGAGGGTCAACTGAGCCACAGAGAGCAGTAGAGATTAAAGAACTTTCTAGGAGAGCCTGCCCTTCTGGGACAAAGGACCAGAACACAGTTCTCCTGACCTCTAGTCCCGGCTTGCTCCCTTGTTACCGTGGGGACACTGAGAGCATTTGGGGGACCTTCTCTTCAGGATACACTGAACAGAAGAGCACAGGCCTCTTGGATGGGTTAAGTAAGGTCACGCTAGAGGCTGGAGGCAGGACAAAGTGACCCTCTAGCCCTTGGTTGTGACCGATCTGGTAGGCAGGAGAAGAGAACAGGACACATTCTCGCTGCTGTGGGAGCCCAGACCCCACCACCCCACAGGAAGGAGCAATGAGCTAAGACAATTACGGAGCAGCAGGTGCAGGAGAGCTCTCTGCCCTCTCCCTGTTTGGCTAAAAGCAGGACAGAGATTTATTCACAAAAACAAAAAGTATCCTGCCTCCCTATCTGCACCAGAGAAGACAGCTTTACACCCTCATCAGCCTTGAGGTGATGCCAGAGGGATTTACATTAACAGACTCCACTAACTAAACTTTATCTGCCATTTGTTTGCCTTCCCTCCCAAGTTGCTGCCTGTAGAGACTCAACATCCTTTTCCTTTGTCTTGTCACTTCTCTAAACATGTATTGTTCTTTGTTGAAGATGCTAGATAAGCCAGAGTTCTAAGCCACTGAATTACCTTTGATTGAGGCTTCTCCCACGTGATGTGCACTGCACACATTAATACACGTGCTTGTTTTTCTCTGGCTAATCTGTCTTTTGTTACAGGGCTTTGTCCCAACTACAAACTTAGGAGGGTTGAGGAGAAACTATATTTCCTCCCTAACACTGCCAGTGACACAGCAAGCTGCAGGCACAAGACTCCAGTTGTTTCTCCATTCATAGATTTGTTTATTTCAGGCTTGCTTCGTTTTTTGCCTCTTTCAATCTGAAAGTCTCACTTCTGGAGTCCTTAGGTTACCTGGTTGCCATGGCAATGGCAGGTAAGCCAAAGACTTCCCCTTCCACCCACACAGGTGCCAGGCATCCCTGCCACAGAGTGGAAAGAAATAAATACAGCATAGTGTAGCAGAGACAGCCCTCGACCATGCCGCAGTTTGCAGTTCTGGGAGATCAGAACAAGGGAGACAATGGGAACACCAGGCTTACGGTGCAGTTTAGGGACACGTTCCTTTATTAAGACTAATATGGTGGTTGGGAGCTTGGGCTCTAATCCCAGACAGACTTGGGTATATTTGGGCTTTTACAATCTACGTGACCCTGGGCAAGTTGCTTAACCTCTCTGGGACTTGTCACTCCTTCATTATTCACTAAATATTTGTCTACTCTGTTCCAGGTTCTGTTCTAGGTGATAGGGATACAGCAGTGAATGGAACTGACTGAAATTCTCTGGCTGAGAAAGACAAGAAACAAGATAAGGAAGATGCAGTGGCTCACACCTATAATCCTAGCACTCTGGGAGGCCGAGGCGGGAGGATGGCTTGAGCTCAGGAGTTCAAGACCAGCCTGAGTCAGACCTCATCTCTATTAAAAAAAAAAAAAAAGAAATAAAGAAAAAGGACAAGTAAACTGTAAGTACCTAAGATGCTGTCACATGCGATGGAGAAAAAGAACCAGAGAAAAGGAAAATGGAGTACAAGGGACAGAGCAGGTTGAAATTCCAAACAGGTGGCTATGAAAGACTTCACCAAATGGGGATATTTGAGTGAAGATCTGAAGAATGCAAGGGAGCCACCCATGCAGTTATCTGGGGGCTGAGCATTCTGGGCAGTGCAAAGGACCTGAGGCACAAGCATGTCTGGCATGTTCTAGGGACACCAAAGAGGCTGGTGTACCTGGGGTAGAGTGAGTGAGAGGGAGGGGAGTATGAGACGAAGTCACAGATATAACAGGATCAAGATTGGGGGTAGACAGATCAGGCAAGGCTTGTGGACCATGTTAAGGACCTGGCATGTATGAACGAGATGGGAAATCATGAGTGTTTTGAGCAGAGGAGAGTGGCATGATCTGACCATGTTCGACGGGATCACTCTAGCTGCTCTACTGTAGACAGAATAGAACAAACAAAAAAAGAAGGGAGACAGGAGGCAGTTCTAATAACCCAGGTGAGTGATGATGGTGTTCGGGACCATTATAGTAGCAGCGGACATCTTGAGAAATGGTCAGTTTGGGGTTATACTTTTAAGATATACATGTTAAGATTGGTCAATGAGTTGGATGTGGTATGAGAGAGAAGCAGAAGTTTGCCCTACGTATTAAGGAGGATGGGGAGCTGCCTTTAATTGAGATGGGAAAGATGGCAGGAAGGGCAGGTTTTGGAGGAAAGATTGGGAGCTCAGTTTTGGAAGCGTCAACTTTGAGACACCTGTTAGATATCCAAGTGGGGACATCAAATAAGTACTGCAGTACATGCTAGTCTGGGGTTTAGGGGAGAGGTCAGGATATACATTTGAGTCACTGGTGTGCAGAGGGTGTTCAAAGCTGGGAGTCTCAATGAGATAATCAAAGCAGTGAGTGTAAGCAGGAAAAGGAAGGGTTTCAGGGTTGATCCTTAAAGGATGCCAATGTTTAGAGGTCAGGAGACATGGAGGCACCAGCAGAAGGGACTGAGAAGGGACGATCAGTGAGGTGGGAAGACAACATGATATTCTAAGAGCAAAGAAGAAGACAATGCGTTTTAAGAAAAGAGGGATCAACCCACCTTGTCAAATGCTGCTGATGGTGCATTTGGATGACAACCAAGAATTAACTATGGATTTGGTGGGTTTTCCTTCCTATTTTTTCTGTTTTCTAGGTGACATATGAAGTAAAGGCATGGGCTGAAAGTGAAAATCAGGGAGGAGGTATTGGCGGCCTGAGGATTCATATAAAATAGTCGCCTGGCAGAGTTTTAGAGTAGTTAGCCCACAGAAATAAAGTGTGATGATGGCAGCACTGAGGGTCCCATCTGTGAAATCGGGGCAGGAGGGTAGGAAGAGACTCTCTTGAGATCCGTGCTCAGTACACAGTAAGCGCTCAGCAAATGCCGGCCAGTACGTCAGGGGTTATAACAGGGATTTCAGCAGACCTTCTCACCTACTTCAGATGTTGATTGATTTCTTTCCTTCCTTCCTTCCTTCTGCCTATAACATTTTCTTTTTGTTGCTAATTCTAATGCAATAAACCTTTCACAGGTCTGCAGAACACTCACAGACATTATATTAATACCACCTACCTCATAACAAAATGAAGCTAATAACGATGTCTCCCATTCCCCATTTTACAGACGAAGGTACTCAGAGAGGTTGTTGCTTGCTCAAAAAAATGGAAGAGGAGGGCTCTGGAACCAGTCTGTCTGTTGGGCTGCCTCAAATTTACCTGTATCGTCTCTGCCAACTCCGGTATCACCTGCCTTTTGTCTCTCCTCCCACACACAGCGGCTGTCCATCAGATCCTTGCCTTTCCAGCACTGATATGACAGATGGCCTTGCTGGCTCCCCCGCTACGATATGAACACCAGGGCAGAAAGTCTAGCGTGCTGTCCCGTGGGCCCCTCTCCTCTGACCCGGTTCCGGGCAGTGCTCAGTGCGTATTGATGATGTGTTCGGGGGCACAGGATGGGGTTTTACTTCCCCCTCATGCCTTCCTCACACTCCCACCCTTGGGAGGAAGAGGAAAAATTAAGAGACAGTTTTGTAAACATTGACGTTTTCTCTGAGATGGAGTTGATATTAGCAAGGAACATTTCAGTTGCCTTGTAGATGTTCCACTGTGAAGAGTCAGCGGATCTAAAGCCTTAAAATCAGAATTTCCCCTCCAGGGTGGAGCTGGGACCTGTGTATATTGGGGAGAGGAGGAATCAGTATAGTAGGAAATGTTCCTTGGGTTTGTGGAAGAGAATAAAGAAGGATGCCAAAGAAAGTAGGGACTCCCAATGTCCATCTTAGGTTGTCTCCACGATGACGGATAATTGACTCGATAGAGAAAGCAAAGAACTGTTTGCATCACTCCTTGGACTGCCCGTATTTGGGGAACTAGCTAACAGTGAAACTTATTAATAACACACTCCCCCCTCCCAACTTTATGGGCACAAGCAAACTGGTCCGTGATATTGACCAACTATCTGCATGGCTGTGATCTGGGTTGGTGGAGGAGGTTGAGGAGGGAGGAGACAAAGGGAGAACACAAATGGGGCCAGTGAACAGAAGGAAGAAGCTCAGAGAATCTAGAAGATTCCAGTGTTTTCTTCCTCCAAGACACCAGGAAATGATTTCTTGATTCTGCAGACCTGTGGGAGGTCAATGTATCCTGTTATCAGGATCAAGAAAAATGACCTATCATGAAGACCTTCTTTCCAGCAAAGACTGTGGAGGAGAGATGAATTGGGGAAGGTGTGACTCCTGCTGCATAGAGGATGATAAAGTGAGTTTCCCCCTTATCTGTGGGAGGCAGGCTGGTTGGCAAGATGACCTTCAAAGATCCCCCATGGCCCTGGAATCCATTATTGTTCACAGACAAGACATTCTGAATTCTCTGCATATTGTGTCAGACAGTGTGTGGGCTGCTCTCTGTTTTCTGGCTGGAGTCCTGCCCAGACAATCTCTCAGCTCCACCACCCATCCGTGGCATTTCACATGCTCCCTTCCCAGCCAGGCCAGGCCATGAGCCTCCCTTTCTCTCAGTGGTACCAAGGCCAAATGTTGGCTTCAAGAGGCTAACAGTGTGTTGACACTGGCAGAAGGAAATAACGAATTGTTGCAAGATAATTTGATTAAAAAGAGAAAGAACTCTATTACTAAGAAGAAAAAAAAGATTTAAGGCCTTAATGAGCTGTAGTTATCTACACTAAATCCAATTAACCGCATAATTATTTCTAGTTCTACTCATACCAGCAGCTTACTATCACACACACACACACACACACACATGTGTAATCTGCTTCTGTCTTCATATAAAATTTTCCAGCCTTTCTGCTTATCATTTCAAAGAATAAGGAATGCAGAAAGAGACAAGGAAAACAAACAGACCCAAACCAAACTCTCCAAACTGTGTTTTTCATTTTCATGATAATTATTTTATCCCTGCACTGCTTTTCTCCCTATAATTTAACCAGTATAAGACAAATGTACCTATTCCCTCTAACTGCCTCTAAATTTACTGAACTGGTACTAGAAAGAAGAACTTAACCTCACAATAATTGAATTTAAATAACATCCAATTCTATGAAGTCAAACATGATCTGCATAATAAACAAACCAAGCTATATGAGGGCTGGCGGAAAAAAAGAAGGTCATATTTAATGTGTATATTCATAATCATACCCGTATTTCCAATGACTTGAATGTGCAGTATACTGTCCATTTGTCTTTCTGTATAACTCATCATTACCGTCACCATCATTACCAAAGAGCTAAAATTAAAAACTAATCTGCCCCGAGTCTTCTAACTGGCTCAATAGAAAAATATAATTTAGATAAACCTTGAATAGCTGCAACTGGGCTATTTGCATATAGTGGGCTGGGCCTGTTTCCAAGGTTCCAGGCCACCACGCTGAAATTTCAGGGATGCCAGGTCGCCACGTTCTTCTTCTTTCCCAGAAGTCAAACCAAGGCAATTGTCCCCTAGGGACAGCCCTCCATGTGCCTATACACTGGCAGAGAGATGCCCAGCCTCCACTGTGCAAAACCTTCATGATGTTGTTTTAAGGGATTGTGATGAAATTCTCCAAAAATTAATTTTCAGTCACTGTAATTAATGTATCATTCAGTGTGTTTAGTGGAGACAGCAGATGTTGCAAGTGCAAACGAGCTGTGATAACACGTTATGCTTCACAGATGTTCCAGATCATGGCCCTAGACATTTAGAACCACTTCTGTGTATGGCTGACTATTACAAAACAAAAAAGCAAGATTTTTCCTAGGTGTCAATCACAGCTCTGCCACCCTCTGGCTGGTGACCCTGGGTTTAATCAATCTAAGCCTTGGTTCCTTGGTTCTCAGAATTTTTCATGCATAAGAATCACCCAGGAGGCTTGTTAAGAATTCACATGCCCAGGCTTCCCTCCAGAGATTCCGATTCCACACAGACCTGCTCTTCTTCTCTTGAAGCAAGGTTGGCTAAGACTCATTTTGTGAAGCTCTGGACCAGATACTTTTCAGCAAACCTTCTGTTTCCTACATCACTTTAAGACTCTTGTGTGTACAAAGATAAAAATAAATACCAATAGCTAAAACTTACTGAGCACTTACTGGGTGCCAAACCCTTTGTGCAAGTGTTGACAGCTGGGTTCAAATCCCAGTTCTTCCACTTGCTAGGTGAGGGACACTCTGCAAGGTGCTGACCTGCTCTGAGCCCCAGTCTGACACATAGGTGGTGCTCACTGGAGCATCATTATTTGTTGTCTCTCATGTACCCCCTATCCTCACTGAATCTCTTCACACCCCAGCAAAAGGAGGCAGGGAGAAGATGCTGCTCTCACACTGTGGCCAAGGGGTCCCTGCAGGGTGTGGTCTTACCAAACACTGCACTTCGCTGCCTTGTAAATGAAGTTCATCATTCTGAAACCTGTGAGGATGTAAGCTGCCTGGGAGCCTGGGTTGTGTGTCTAGGTGATATAATAGCTGGGTGAAAGCCAGGAGTCAACCTCCAGGTGCTGCGAACTGCCCTGTTATTTTGTGCAGAGGGCGGAAGAAAACAGATAACTAGCCTTCATTCATCCACCTGCCTCTGTGGCTCTTCCTTGGGACCCGTCCCGCCACAAGCCTCTTCCCTCACATGCGTGTGTTTCTATCTCCTGTGACAGGGAGAAATGAAAAGGCATTAAATTCTGAGTGTTTATAGCCATCTCTCCTCTTCCCTTCTCCTCTCTCAGGTAGGGCTGTGCATTTGTGTGTTCATGGGGCCAGCTGAGGGCTTAGTGTTGTCCACACTGCGGTCCTCAACCTCTGGGCCGCAGCCTGGTACCAGTCCGTGGCCTGTTAGGAAATGGGCTGCGTATCACCACCTGAGCTCCGCACCCCTCGCCACCCAGGGCACCCCAACCCCGCACCCCTGGTCCATGGAAAAATTGTCTTCCCTGAAACCAGTTCCTGTGTCAAAAAGTTTGGGGACCGCTGGCCTGCAGGAAAGGAGGGGAAATGCAAGCGGGGCCCAGAAGGCAGAATGAGCTGCATGATAGAGCTTAGCAAGGGAAAGGGAGCAGGAGACAGGAAAAGATTGTGGCCCTAAGATCTCCTCTGTCTGCTTTGTAAAGCGATTGCTGTAAACATATAAATTGTTTTTCAGTTTTCCCCTATATGGGACTGTATTTCTTCTTATCAGCTTCATTATCGCCGGACTCCATGTAGACTGAAAAACCTGATCCCCAGAGAGGGGATCTTTGCAAGGTGGTGCAATGGGGAAGCACTGAAATAGGAGAAAATTCAGACCAGACCCCCCGCCAGGTTCAGAGTGCCCAGGGGTGTGTCCCGCAGTCCCCCCACAAGACTGATGGCCTGCCTTTCTCCCTGGGTGATAGCCACGCCAGCATCTGCTGCAAACCCAGCCCAGTTCTTTTCACACCTCTCAAGGAAGCATACTATTCCTGAAATGTTGGCTCCGGTTCCCTGTCAGGAATAAGCATGCTAAGTAGAATCCGAATTACTATGGCATGTGAATAGACTCCGGTCTGTTGACTCCAGGCTTCTGCTAAGCTGCTCCAAGTGGCTGTAGCTTCTGTCATCTTGGCATTTTATTTTCTGTTTCAGAGAAATATTTCTTATTTCTGAAGCAGAGAAGGGCCAGGCGGAGGTCTTCACAGGTCTTCCTCCCATGCCCAGCCTCTGGTCAGACTGCCTCCCCCAACCCTGACAGATGGCAGGGATCTTGGGAGTTCCCCTCACTCACCAGTGCCTTCCGGGGTTTCCTTTTGGATCCACGGATGAAAACCAGTGTGGTGCAAGGCCAGAGTTCACAGGACAGCCCACGCCTCTACACTCAGGGTCGGGGGCATATTTATGCATCAGCATTGTTTTCCTCCAGAGGGCTGAGGCCACAGCCTGCGGTCTTCTCTCAGGAGCCACTGTCAGGAGCATTGGTTGGGCAATGACGGTCAGCCTGGAGTCCAGGATTCAAGAAGGCATCTGTCCGAGACAGGAACACAAGAGGCCACTTTCTCAGGACCCATCCAGGTGCTCAGCTTTTGCCGTGGTTTTTAGGCCTGCATCTCACTTAATTAGTAGCCGGTATATAAAATATTACTTCTTTTTATTTCAGATGACCAGGCAGTTGAGCAAGCAGTCAAGACTCTCTGTTTTCAGTCGTTTTCTAGGCTTTGGTGACTCAAATCCTTGTTCTCCTCGTCGTACGCTTCACAATTAATTAAAACTTCATTCATCTTTTTCTCAGCCATCATCCATCCACACTGAAAAGTCCTATTTTTAAATCCTACTCTCACGTCATCATTTCAGCTACTTTGTTTCTAGACCTTTATCCGTCTTTTAGGTTTTTAAGGTAAGTTTTCCTGTTATGTCTAAGACAGCCAAAGATGCCCATGCCCAGAGGCTGGGGGAAAAAGGCTAGATCTTAAAACAATATATAGATTTATTATAAATCGAATTTTTCTTCATAACTACAGCCCCCTTCCCACACACATAATTCTCCCAAAATCAGGAACATAAGATACAGCCTGTTTTTAACTTGTATTTTTCCATTCACATTATGTCATGAAAAAATTCTCATGGTGATCCATGATTTCAGAGATCATATCCATGAGTTTCCTTAGAAGACAGTTCTGGAATGGAGTTACAAATTCGAAGAACACGGACATTTTTAAGGCTGTTGATACACGTTGCTAAATTGGCCTTCAGAAAGATGACGCCAGTTTCCATCCACATTATCAGAGTGTGTCAGTATCTGCTGCTACCGCCCCACGTTCAAGGTCTTGTTGTTTCTCCACATTCTCATGGGCAGCTGTCAATAGTACCATGGCTGGGACCCTGAGAAGAAAGGCTCAGAAAGTGTACACGATCTAGTTGTTTGCTATCTTTCTTTGCACTGCAGGAAAGGAGCAGGATGTGGCTGCAGGACAGGACAGAGTTAAGTTGGAAATGAGCAGCAAGGCAACTGTGGCAGACTCGGAGGAGGGTCTCAGCCATGAAAGGGAACCATCTGGAGGCTGCAGGATCTTAGCCCACCTGCTTCTCCTTCTCTGGGGGACAGAGGAAGGTAGGGATGACTCGGAGTATTCTTGCTAAGAGTCTCAGCATAGATGGCAAACCACAGGGCTAAGACTCCTGGGACTAAAAGGTCCCACATTTAAGACCCATCAGCCACATAATTGCCCACCACTGCCCTTTAAGATACCTAGATACGGGAACCCCACACTCTTCCCCAGTAAAACCCTTGTGTGACTGGGAGAGTCTGTGGTTAAAAATGTCATCTTAATGTAACCTGTATTTTCCCTGCTGGAATTTCAGCCTTTTCCTATCTTTTCATGATGAATGAAAAAGGCACAGGCTTTAAGATCAGACAACTCTGGCTCTGCCATTTACTAGCTGTATCGATAAATGCCAGCTGCTCACTGTGCTTCTACATATGCACCCCAAAACTAGCGGCTTAAAGTAACAACCGCTTAGTATTTTTCACAAGTCTGCAAGTTGGCTCAGTGGTTCTGCTGATCTGGTTTGGTTGATCTTGGCTGGACTGGCTCAGGCATCTTTGAGTGGGCAAGAGCCTGGCTGATCCAGGAAAGGATGACCCACCTCTGCGCCACGTGTCTCTAATCATCCAGCAGGATTTCCTGGGCTTGCTCGCATGATGGTGGAAGAGTTCCCACCAGCAGGAGAAGGCAAGCCCCAGTGCACAAGCACTTTTCAAGCCTCTGCTTGCATCAGGCTTGCTAATGTCCCATTGGCCAAAGCAAGTCGCAGGCTTACTCCAGCATCAGTGTGAGTGAGCGCTACCAAAAGAAGGTGACTACAAGGAGGCATGAAGATCTAGAGCCATTAGCACAATCAATCTACCACATTCACTTTGTGACCTTGAACAATGTCCTTAGCTTCTCTGGGCTTTAGTTCCATCATCTATAAAAGGACAGAGATTTTGGAGGATTCTTTTCTATAAAAAAATGTAAAATGTCTGCCACATAGTAAACATTCTATATCTGTTAATTTCCTTTTCTCCTCCTTTTCCATCATTTGAATTTTCTCTTTTTTATTTTCTTTCTTTTAGAGGAAAGATCTTGCTCTGTCACCCAGGCTGGAGTTCAGTGGCATTATCATAGCTCACTGCAGCCTTGAACACCTGGCCTCAAGCTGTTCTCACTCCTTGGCTTCCCAAAGTGCTGGGATTATAGGCATGAGCCACTGTGGTGGCTCTTTTTTCTTCAGTACATCATTCCTATGAGTTGCCTTCTATATTCAAAGTTCCAGCATCATGACACTAAACATTATGCTTGCGGCTTCTGATGAATCCTCAGCCCCCAACCAGGGCCTAATAAAGTATGCCCTCAATTCATTCCAATCGTTTGGACTTTGGGGACTAAAAGAATCAAGGATTCTCCCCTCCCTTTATTCTTGGGAATGTCAAGTCAAGAGATGACCTCTTGGCTCTCTGATCCAGCTCCACCACCAAGAGAGGAATACAGAGGGTTAACACATTTGCATTACCTGATGACTCTGAATAGAGGCGATGAGATGGGAAAGCCCCATTTCCTAGTTCAAATGTGGCCTTGCGGGTAGGATAAGTGTTCTGGCCTCTCCCTAGCCAATCAGACTCCAGAAGGGACATTAATTTCAGCCAGTTCATCCTGCTGGGGAGGCCCAAGGCTGCCAGCTCTCTTGCTGGGAATGGAATAGAATTTTAATTGGCTGTGAAAGCATCATGGCAGGAGGTGCAGGGACTAGTTGGTCCTCTCTCCCAAAGCAGGTGAGAAAAGCTTCGAGGGAAAGGCCCCAAGGAGGTGCATGGCAGCAAGGACCCCGCCATGTTCAGGGTCCATCCTCAACCTTTCTTTCTCTGCTGTCCGAGGTACTGAAACAAAGCATGGCTCGGCCTTTTGATGGGTGTGAGGCTATGGGTGGCAATGCTGGTGCCCCAGAGCGTGCCATTTCCCAAACCACAATTCCAATTCCAGGGCTGGACTCCAGCCAGGGCCAGGGATTCCCTCGCATAGTGCACTTAGGTGGTCATCACAGGAGCACCAAGCCCTGAACATGCTCACCTCTGTGCTTCCCCTGACTTCCATGAGAGAAGCACTACACAGTTACTGTCACTTGTATAGACAATCTTCTGCTTCAGAGAGCTCTCCAAATATATTCTCCAGTGCGTGTGTGTGTTCATTTGTCCATTTGTGTGGTTTGAAGCAATGGCTCAACATTCTTATACTGTTGTTTCAGAGTGTTAATATTGTTTCACTCAAATAAATTAGTGTGATAGAGTTTAGGGAAAACTTGTTTTGGGGGCAATGTGCATATTCTTTCTGCTCTGGTAATTTCTGGAACACACATGTAACAAAGGATGACATGTGAAGGTCCATAGATAGGACTATGAAAAACAATGCAATGTAAGCTTTTTAGCATAAATGTACAATGATGCATGTGATCTTTGGAGACTGTTGGGCAAGTTATTTAACCTCTTTGTGCCTTAGTTTCCTCATCAATAAAATGAGGGCAATAGTAGTACTTATATAATAGGACTTTCAGAAAGCATAATGGGATATAAAGAGCTTAGAATAGTGTAGAGACTCAATAAATGTGTTTTCATTATTAATTCTAGTGAAGTAGGGTGGGAGATGGAGGAAGCAGAACTGGTCATTGACCCACCCATTGCTCTGTTGACCTCATGGTGTAATGAATCTGTTGGCAAAGAGTAAAGCAGGCCCAGCACTTTGGGAGGCCCAGGTGGGAGGATCACTTGAGGCCAGAAGCTCAAGACTAGTCTGAGCAACATAGTGAGACCTCATCTCTACAAAAGGTAGAAAAATTAGCCAGGTATGGTGG
>RJWJ010042491.1:0-13016 GCA_004363605.1 Indri indri | reverse complement strand
ATCAAAGAAGATGAAAGCATCCTTGTTGTTGTTGAGACAGGTCCTTACTCTGCGGCCCAGGCAGCAGTGCAGGGCATCATCACAGCCCACTACAGGCCCAAACTCCCGGCCTCAAGTGATCCTCCCTGCCAAGCAGGCCCACACATGTCCTAAAAGGAGACTGGCTTGGAGTTTTCATGGTGGTGAGGAGTGGGGGCCAGGGTGAGGGTTCCCAGGCAGGGGCAGGGGCTTTGAACCTTCCACTGCCACCACTGGGCTGCATCTTACCGGCTTGTCCAGGAGCGTGGCAGAAGGGAAAGGGAGGAGTGAGGCTTAAAAGCTGTCAGCAGCAGACATCCAAAAATGGAGCCAGGTTCTTTCTTACAGTGCACATACATGTTTATTACTCTTGTGTGAATACGCAGGAGTGGGATCACTGGTTTGTATGGAAAGAGCGTGTTTAACTCGCAAGGTACAGCCAGACCGTTTCCCACGTGGCTGTGCTATTCTGCGTTCCCACCAGTCAGACTCCCAGTTGGCCCACATCCTTGCCAGTATTTGTTATTTTTTGTTTTTTCCTTTAAAACTTTACCTATGCTGGTACTGGTGATTTTAATTTACATTTCTCCAATGACTAATGATCCTGAGCATTTTTTCATGTCTTTGTTTGCCATCCACATACCTTCTCTGTTAATTTTTGGGGGAACTCTCAACTCTGTATTTAGTTTTATTTTTATTTTTATTTATTTGTTTATTTTTTTGAGACACAGTCTCACTCTTTTGCCCAGGCTAGAGTGAGTGCCGTGGCGTCAGCCTAGCTCACAGCAACCTCGAACTCCTGGGCTCAAGCGATCCTTCTGCCTCAGCCTCCCGAGTAGCTGGGACTACAGGCATGCGCCACCATGCCCGGCTAATTTTTTCTATATATTTTTAATTGTCTGATTGATTTCTTTCTATTTTTAGTAGAGACAGGGTCTCATTCTTGCTCAGGCTGGTTTCGAACTCCTGAGCTCAAACAATCCGCCCGCCTCGGCCTCCCAGAGCGCTAGGATTACAGGCGTGAGCCACCGCGCCCGGCCCGTATTTAGTTTTATTTTTAATCATTTTAGGACTATTCAGTTTTTCTATTCCTTCTGGTAGATAATCTTTTTCTAGAAATTTTTTCCATGTCATCCAAATTAAAAATGTATTGGCATAAAATTATTCATAATATTTTCCGATTTTCTTCTTAATTACTGTGGATTTTTAATAATGTGCTCTTTGACGTTCCTAATGTTGGCTTTTTGTGCTGTCTCTTTTTTTATGTTCATTCATCTTCCTAAGGAGTTGTTAGTTTTATTAGTCTTTTCAAAAAACCACATTTTAACCTTATTATGTATTTTTTCATTTTTATTAACTTTTCCTTTTTGTTATTTCATTTCAGTTTTAAAATTTATTTTCTTGTTCTTTTTTTCTAAATTTCGAGATGGATAGAAGCTCATTAATTTTCGGCCTTTGTTTTTCTTTTCTGATATAACTACTTAAAGGTTATGAAATTTCACATAATAATGGCTTAGGTGCATTCCACAGGTTTTGATTCATAATATTTTTTCCTTTGGTTAAAAAATAACAGATTTCTCTTTCAATGTATTCTTTGATGTGTGATTATTTTGTAGTATATGTCTTAATTTCAAAACATGGGAATTTGATACTTTTGTCATTTATTTCTAAAATATTTTATTGTGATCAGAGAATGTATTCTGTATAATATTAATGCGTTGACATTATTGAGACTTGATTTATTTCCCCGTACGTTTCATTTTTTGTAAATGTTCTCTGTGTTCTTGCAAAGAACATGTGTTCTGTAGTTGTAGGGATAATGTCCACGTCGGGATAAAAATTTTGTGCACTTGCTTAGATTCTCTATGATTCCTGCTCCTTTCTCTTTTGGTCAGTGACCCATCTGAAATTAATTTCCCCTCTAGTACCTGGATGGAATACAACAGCACATCACTTTACAGAAAGGAGAAAATGACAGTCGGCCTCCAAATTAAAGTATATTCTGAAAGCTAGAGAACCATAGGGCAGCCAGAGGGCAGACTGCTGCAAGTCCGGCTGCGAGTCCGATTATAAGGGTGGCAGAGCTGCAAAGGACACCAGCTGCACAGCCTCGGCAGTCTCTATGTGAAAGGGAGGCCCAGACAGGGAAAGAGCGAGGCCCTGAGATTGGAGACGGGACTTCTGAGTGGACAATCTGAGAATTTTGACCTCCCCCACTCCAAGTTCCCCTGAGGCCTCCTGATGGCAGGATCCGCTCCTCCCCATTGCCAGGGGATATTAGCCTCACCTGAGGTGGGTGATGTTCATTCTTCTCAGGACCTACCATTTGTCCCTCACTGCCACCAGGCTGACAGCCAAAGTCAAGTACCAGTGGAGCCTGGATGGGGAAATACAAACCTCCCCTGGGAAGAAATGTTTATATAACAAAAGAACTATAGGACCTAACTAATAATAGGACTGGGGGTGCACGTGTAAAAGTGGATCTTGGGGGCGTCAGGTGGAAAAAAAGGCAGAATTTAAGACTGGAGAGGAGATAGTTTATTGACTTGGGGCATCCACCTTTGATTCAGGATTATTACTTGGGAAAGAACGCCTGAGGCCATTCCAGCAAACTCTAAGGACCAGCAGGGTGGATGGGGTAGTCAAGATGCTTTAACCTGCAGGGATCTGAGGTGGTTAAGATATTCCCTAGGGGTGAAATAAATGGAGAGCCAATTAGGGTATTAATTTATTTTTGTAAATAGAAGAAAACCCTGAGATTAGTTAACTGGAAATTTAAGGCCCTATACCCAGTTCGCAGATCTAAATTTACAGACCCTGAGTATACCGATCTGATGGAAAGGAAGGCCAGTTCCCCTTGAGTAGGATCCTACAACTCCATCACAAATACATGCAATAAATATCCCTCCCATCCTTTCTCAAGGGAACCTGTGGCCATTTGCTGGTTAACCGTGCACTGGGAAGGTTTAGTGCATACTAGGACATTTCTTCTCAGGTAAAGGACAAGGTGCTGCACCTCAAACATCTCGGCACTTAAAAGAGTATTTTGTGGGCCTCTGTAGAATTTGGAGGGAACAGATACCAAACACGGGAATACTGCCACTTGGGCCTGGGGGATTTGGGGCACAGTCTCTGGGCATCAGGACTGCACAGGTCGGCGGGCATCTCCGTTTACAAGGAGCTCTGGAGACACCCCACAGCATTCAAGCTCATAAGGCTGGCACAGGCAGGGCCAAGGATGGGTGCGGGCCCTTCCCGCATGCCAGGCCAAGGAGGCTGCTGTGCCAGGCTCAGGGCAGCACCCACGTGGGCCAGCTAGGATGCCCTGACCGCTGCGCACATAGGATCCTGTGACGGCCCACAGATTGCTGGGTAAGGAGGATGGCTGGGCCGAGGCCCCACTGTGGGCAGCCCATGGAGTTGTCTCAGCTGCTTTCCCTGGAGGGAATGTTCTGGAAAGTAGGGGCAGAGTGGGGAGCAGCCACCTTAGGAATTGCCTCCCTCTCTGCTACACTCTTATGGGGTTCGCATGAATGGGAAATTTTATCCCTGCTAAATTTCTGACATATTCAGCATCCAAACTCATCTTATGACAATAGTAATGTCTGTCGGACACTTCACTAGCTTGTGAAATATTCCACTGGGATGCACATCCTGCAAATTGCCAAGCTCGTGGGATTCTGGGGCAGCCCCAGGAGGAAGGTGCCCTTTGCTCTGAATACGGTGGTCAGATGCATGTGAGACCAGGAGCCTGGACCTCTGTGACAGCAATGAGCTTGAGTCCCAGCTGGTCACAAATCCTTAATTTTAAAGAAGCTACGACACCCCAGGAGACACCCACGCTGGTCAGTATGGGAACACAGCCTAGAATATCATTGCTGGCAATACTGTGTTGTGTGCAGAATAGGTCAAAGCACACGGAATAAGTCTTGCTGCCTAGGAAAGAGAGAAAAGAAAGTTTTGTTTGTTTCGTGCTGATGCTGTTAGTTTAGTTTTATCTAAGACACTGACAAAGGAACCGAAGCCCCTTCGCAATTATCCGCCAAGTAAGCAGTGAGGTCTTCAGGGCTCCTCAGCTTCTACATTGCTTGAGTAAAATCCACATACAAGAAACGCGAATTTCTTTTTTTAGTTATTTTCGGTTTAAATTAATTTAATTTTTTTCTTTTCTTTTTATAGAAGTGGGATTCGAAGGAAATGCACATTTCTTAGGTGGACAGTTTGATGAGATTTTATTTCCATTCTCACTGATTTTTGTAGTTTGCATGTATGGAAGTTCAGTGTCAGGATGTACAAGTCCCAGGGGTCTGAACTAACATGCAGAGTCTACTGTCCACCGCTCCAGTACTTTACGGAGCAGCTCCTCATCCTCAGAGTCTCCTGTGCGTCCCCTTTGGAGCCAGCCCCTCCCCACTCCATCGGCCCCTGGCAACCACTGATCTGTTCCCCATCCCTATGACTTGGTCTTTTCCAGAATGTCCTATGAATGGAATCAAACCGTGTAGTTTTTCGGGCCCGGCCCTTTCACTTAGCAAATGCACCTGAGATCATCGTGTTCCTGCTGCGGGGTCAGTAGCCGTTTTGTCTGCTGCTGTTATTCTCTTTGGGAGCTACCTTAGTCTGGCCCCACGTGCCCCAGTCCCTGGCTCAGGGCTTGGTGCCCAGCAGATGCTCAGGACATGGTGCTGGCTGCTCCCTGAGCCAAGGGGGCCCTCAAAGGTGGTGTTACTACCTGCTCTGGGACCTCTGCCTCTCCCCTGGGACCTCGCTATCTTCCTTGGGACACCTGTCCTCCAAGAGGTCTTACTTCATGCCATAGCACTTCCTGAACATAACATGGTTTCTTACTGTGTGGCTCACGTGTAAGTCTAGGTCATTCTGGTTTATTTCTGGTGAGAACACCTTGCCCTGCTCCTTTTTCTGTGGGACTGGGCCAAGAGGAGGAACCAGCCTCCTCAACTACACCGTCTGCCCCCACGTCCGAGGAACATACAAACTCATGGTGGACTTAATCTTGACACCTCCCATTTCACTACTTAATTCACTACTGACCTCCCCTGCTTCACCTGACCCCGTTGACCATTGCTAACAGTAGCTCTATTGGAGATATTTAGATCATTCTGTGGGAGCAAGACACAGTTGCCCCCTAATACCCCCTATTGCCCCCTAATACCCAGGAAAACTGGTGAAAAACAGCTTAGATTCTCTCCTATACCATGGGAGAGCTCAGATGATGGTATGTTGGTTGAGTCAGAAAAGAATGCAACTTTAAAGAAAATGTTGATTTAAACTTCAGATTCCAGAGCATCCAGTTATACTACGTATATAATTATAAAATCTGATGTTTTTCCCCCTGGTGTCTTCTCTTCCTCGTTCTCCTATATCTTCTTCTTCAAACTCTGAACTTGACATTTTTAATTACAAAATGATTTAAGCTGGCTAGCAGAGATTGTGGAAGAAGGTTCATTCCCTTACAAAGACAGCCCTGTACAGTTTTGCATCAGGAGCTTCTTGTGTACTTCATGCTGCTTTTGAGTAGATTGAAGGTATTATTACTGAACATCTCGACTGTGCACCAGGAATATTACATTTAATGGTAACCTGGATGCAAAGAGCTAGAAATGCTAGAAAAAGTTGGCATAGGCAACTCCCTATTGATCCAATAAACTGGACAGATCCAATTTGTCAAGCTATTCAGAAGTGCCCAAAGATGGGAGATATTTGTGTTGCTTACAGTACTTTTTGCTTGTGTTTCAACTGGCAAAACTGATATAATTACTAGGCATAGGGGAGGTACTGATGATAACAATATTGCAACTCTCCCCCCTACAAATACTACTATCGCTGAACCTACTTCTGAACTTACTATTCTGCTGAATCTACTCCTACTATGACTGCTACTAAAGCTTTTCAAATAACCAATTTTGGGTTTTATTATTCTTTTCTACATCTTTTGGCTTTTGGATTCATTGTGCATTTTTAAATCTCTTCTTACTTTATTCTTCCTGGAAATCCAGGCATCCAGCCTTGGCTGGGGCAGGTCCCAGGTGATATGGGAGCATCCCTGTCCTGTCACTGACTGTCGGGTGTGTGCAGGTCACCCGCTGTGTCAGCACCCATGCTGGGGGACTGCACCCACACCCTCAGAACTGCTGCTGTCACATTCTATGTAAACCCTGCAAGATGGAAGGGGCCAGGCTGACCTGCGCCCGCCATGGCTGCCTCTGGGACTCCTGCTGTTCTCTCCCTTCTGTGCACATTCCGGCCACAGAAATGTTGGTGTGGTGTTAAGATATGGCCTAAATGCTGTGAAGCTTGATTTCTGGTATTTGCCTTGGTTCTCAGCCGTCACCTTTTCAACATCCAACAGTAGAGACCATGCCTGATCTTGCATCTGGAGGGGAATTGGAATTCCTTTGCACACCCATGGAGACAGACAGTAGAATGCTCTGGTGAGACAGGCCACTAGGTGACCCTGGGGGGAGTCAGAGCACGGGGATTCTGGAAGTTTCTAGCATTTGGCTCTGTGGTTTCTCTGGAGAGGTTGGGTCTACCCAGAACTGGGCCTCCTCTCCCACAATTGAGTGTAGATGAGGGCTCAGGGTTGTGAGCTCTGATCTTGACTTATTCCACCCTTTGGGGCCACCAGGAAGAGGCACCCTTACCCCTGGCCTGTGGGTGGCCCATGTGCTGGCATCACATTTTCTCCCAGCAAGGTGACCCTTGCAGAGGTGAGCAGGAAAGCTGAGGTCTGAGGCCTGTTATCCTTCAGGGTCAGGACAGCTGCCACCTGCTATCTGACAGGCAGGCAGCGTCAGGCCCCATTTCCCCCAACTCTGCAGAGGGTCGTCGTGGGGACCCTCACTCTTCACTTTGCCTTCTCGCTGCTCATGTGTTTACTCCAGGTGTTGGCATTTTTAGCCATTGGTTAGATCATCTGATCTCCTGACATTTTTGCTGGAAAATGGGAAGGGATGAAGTTGGCCAGCGTTGGCCTCCCCTACACTGGTCCTTGCATGCTATGTCTCTCTCGAGCTTTGGGGCTCTGATGTGACTGAACTGGAAGGAGCCAGAAAAGGTGCAACCAGGGACCAAGACCCTCTGACCAGGTGAGCACTGAAGGCCTGGCCTTGTGACCCCAGGACACTCTGTCCTCAGGCCACAGTCCTCCCAGGCTCTGCTTGGGTCCCAACCTCAAGGTGGGATCGTGGCTGCTACCTGGCAGCAACCCCGAAGCTGCACGTGCGGTTCTCAGAACAACCCCTCAGGACAGTGGCCTGAGTCAGTTTCACAGAAACCGTCCCCCCCAACCCAGTGACCATGAGTCGCTTCCACTCACCAACACCTGTGCCCGTGGCTGGCGCTGTATAACCGCCCAGGGCAGCAAGGGTGCTCTTGGGACCCCTCCAGCCTGACACTCCAATGCCCCTTGGAGGGTCTGACCCTCCAGTGTCCACCAGCCTCTACCTGCACCCTGGCCACTGATTCTGCCTGTTCCCTGACTTCAGCCCTGTCCAACCCAGACACTGTGCCTATCTCTTCAGCTACTCTCATCCTCCTTTCCCCCTTGCCCTCTGAGCACGCTCCCCTGGGCCATGGCACCTGCCTCGACACTGGAGTTTCGACCTGCACTGCTGAGCACTGATGGGGGGACACCAGGGGCAATGAGTGGTGGCTGAGGGCTGTGCAGGTGGCTGGGATCTCCCTATGGTCACATCTCCAGCTTCGGCTGGCTCTTGGGGCCATCAGCCATGCAGCTCCTCCCTCCCACTGCTGCAGCCTCTGCACATGACACATGGCACATGTGTCACATGAGGATGAATGAGATGACTGTATACATGATCAACACAGAACAGGAGCCCAGTGAGTGCAGCTGCCCAGAGCCCAGCACAGCCCATCTAGTTGCAACTGTCCCCAAATCAGCAAGAAGGGAAAAGAGTAGGCCACACTCACCTGAGTCTGATCAGTCATCTGTGCTGAGATGTGCCTCTAGCCTAGAGAAGGTCCTGGACACAGAGTCACTCACAGACACCACTGTGTCTCCAATTGCTCCAATAGGCAAGGGTGACAGATAGAACATCCTCCTGGAAAAATTAAAATGCTATAGAAGTTGTTCATTTAGTTTATATTCATTCTTTCATTATCAAGTGTATCAGTTTAAACTGGGCATAATGAAATACTTTAGCATTATTTTCATTAGTAATAGAGGATAATGTAAAACTCATAAATATAAAAATAACTAATTCTATATCTTCCAGAACAGTCCATTCTAGTTCTTACATTTTTCTTCTACTGTAATTCAAATAGACTTTGTCCCATAATTTTATAGTGGATCTTAAGATAAAACCATATTTGTTCAATATGCAAGATTGATTATAAGCTCACTAAGGAGTTCTTCACTCAGCGTGGGAATTCACAGAGCACATGGCTGCAGAGGGAAAAGCAGATGTTTTTGAACAGATTATGAGGCAGCGACAGTCACAGGCCTGATTCCCGCTTTTATCGACTGACACATACATTCTCACTTTAGGGGAAACTGCACCTAACTGTGGACGTCGGTTCCCGCCTATGCCGTACTGTCCAGCAGCAAGCCCTCATCCAGGAGAACTGCTCGCTGCGGAGGATCTTGTCTCCTGGCTGGTGCCATAATTTTGTCGTTCGTAGGCTACTCCAAAAACTCCATAATGCTAGTAGATTTCAGTGAAGTGGTGGGAGTTTAATTCAGCGAATTCTGTGGGGGTGATTCATTTTCATTTTTATAAAATGAGTTCCTTGGTCAAAAATATTGTTTTACAGGATACCAGGTGTGTGAGTAAGGCATCATATCAGTGTACAGATGATAGTGCCAACAGAGAAATTTCCAGCGGAAAAGGAAGATTCATACAAAGAATGAGCATCCATTTCAATGAGGACAAATTGCTGCCGCCCCAATGACAGAAAGGGAGCTAAGTGATTTGCTAGACCCCTCACCTCCACTGGGCAGGGATTTATATAAGAAGGGCAGTAGTGACGTGTACTGTTTGCAGGACGACTACCTAGCATTAGTGGTGGCTAGCACAGCTTTGACCAGGAGTCTATGGTGTTTCCTCCTTTCCACCGTGGCCACTTTGCACGTGCGCTAGGAAGGCTGAGAGAGTGGATAACACGCTCCCCAGAAATGAGTCAGCCTTACCTCCAGATTATTGAGCGCCTCCTTTTCAGTGGATCTTTTGTTGAACATTCAATTATAAACACCTTATGCATTGTCCTCTGTCTTCGAAATCTGCCCATATAATTCTTCCCAACATGTCCTAGTCCCCAGTACTCAAGTCATGTTCATTTTAAATCTTTGTTGTCTGGTAAATCTGTTAGCTACTGCTCAAAACTTAGCACAGGGCCGGGCGTGGTGGCTCATGCCTGTAATCCTAGCATTCTGGGAGGCCGAGGCGGGAGGATCACTCAAGGTCAGGAGTCCGAGACCAGCAAGAACAAGACCCCATCTCTACTAAAAATAGAAAGAAATTAACCAGACAACTAAAAATATATAGAAAAAATTAGCCGGGCATGGTGACACATGCCTGTAGTCCCAGCTACTCAGGAGGCTGAGGCAGGAGGATCGCTTGAGCCCAGGAGTTTGAGGTTGCTGTGAGCTAGGCTGATGCCACGGCACTCTAGCCTGGGCAACAGGGTGAGACTCTGTCTCCAAAAAAAATAAATAAATAAAAAGCTCAGCAGAGATCCACATTTTTATTCATTTTGCATCTAAGTAAAATTAAACAGTAGACATATGGCTCTTTAGTTGACTACTAATAGAATTTCCCTCAATAAATTCCGAAACATAGAGTTTAAAAAAAAAAAAAGGAAATGCACCATTACATTAAAGATTTTAACACACCTCTAAATATTTTATGGAAGAAGCAGATCAAAAAAGTTCAGTGAAGTACCGAGATTTCAACAACATAAATTAACCAAAAGACCTGGTTGGTATTCAAAGAATATTACTTCCGAAAGCTGACGAATATTCCTTCTTTACAAGCACACATGGAATATTCACCGAAGTGGATAATCTTGCCATAAAGCAAATCCTCCCCAAACTTCAACTGATTGAAATCATACAATCTGTCAAAAACTAACAAAATTAACTGTAAGTCAATAACAAAGTGATAACTAGAAAATGTCAATGTTTAGAAATTAAACAACATATTTCATAATAAACATGTTTAAAATAATAAAATACAAAATGATTCTTAGAAAATATTTTGAACTTGATGATAATGAAAATATACCATGTCAAAATTGTGCAATGCAGCTAAAACAGTACTTAGAAATTTATAGCTTTGTATACACATAATGAAAATATTAAAAGAGTAATATAAGCTACAAGTTCAATAAGTTATAAAAAAGGAAAGAAAATTAAATTCAAAGTATAAGGAAATAATAAAGATAAAAGCAGAATTCAATTATATAAAACGCACACACAGGAACCAGAAGGCATGAGAAGTCAATGCATGAGGTAAACTGGATGGGAGCCTGGAGCAGAAAAAGAACACGAGGTAACCACTAAGAAAATCTGAATAAACTGTGGATTTCAATTAATAATAATGTAACAATATTGGCTAATTAATTGTAAGAATTGTACCATATTAATGAAAAAGGGCAATAATAGGACAAACTGGGAGAAACTCTGTACTATCTTCTGTAAATCTTACTTTTCTATAAATCTAATATTGTTTTAAGCAATAAAAGTCTTAAACTCTACTGTAAAAAGAAGCAAGTGTATAATAGGGAAAAAATCATCAAAGCCAAACATCGATTGTTACAAAATGTTAATAAAATTTATAAAAATTCTTATAAAGATTTTACAAAAAACACAAAAGAAAATTATCAATATCAGTAATCAGTAACCAGCAGGAATTCTTAATATTTAAGAAATAAATAACACTAATCTCCACAAATTTACTCAGAGACTAGAAATTAAGAAATTAATCTCCAGCTCATGTTACGAAATTAGCATAAACTTGGTACCAAAACATCAAAAGGACATTAAATGACATTAATAAGGACATTAAAAGAAAATTACAGGCCAAGCTTCTCTCATAAAAATATACGTAAAAATCTTAATCGCAATATCAACAATTCAAAGGCAGTGGTACATAAAAGGAGCTGGGCATGGTGGCTTTTGCCTGCAATTCCAATGCTTTGGGAGGTCAAGGTGGAAGGATTGTCTGAGGCCAGGAGTTCAAGACTAGCCTGATCAAAATAGTGAGATCCCTGTCTCTAAAACTATTTTTAAAAATTATCCAGGCGTAGTGGCGCACACCAGTAGTCCCAGTTACTCAGGACGCTGAGGCAGGAGCATTGCTTGAGTCCAGGCATTCAAGGTTGCAGTGAGCTATGATCGCACCACTGCACTCCTGCCTGGGTGACAGAGCAGGACCCTGTCTCCAAAAACAACAACAACAAAAACAAATACAGGATACATAAAAGGGACAACACCAGTTGGAGTTTATCCTAGAATTGCAATTTATCATTCAAAATAAATCAATAAATTTCATCTCTAACAAAACAAAGAGAAAAATATGTACCTTTCAAAAGACAGAGAAAGAGTCTTCGCTAAGCTTAAACACCATTTATGATTAAAAAACAAACTTCACTCAGAAACTAAGACTAGAAGAGGGCTTCCTTAATTCGATAAGGACATCCACGAAAAATCTTACAGGTATCAATCATAGTAATGGTGACACAATGAATACCATCGGTTTAGGAATGAAGAATGCAGACTTTCACCACATTTATTCAACATTGCACGGATGGTCCTTGCCATTGGAAAATGAAAGGATAAAGAAAAAAATGTACAGAGATTACAAAAGAAAATAACTTTACGATGCACCCTGCAGATGCCACTGTCACCCTCAGCGATCCCAGCCCAGGGTCTGTTTGGACAAAACATGAGTTTCCACACCAGATGCTACAACTACTTGGGTCTTGTTTGAGAGGACAGAAGTGTGGGAAGCAACAGGATTTTTTGCTTCAATCTGTGGTGTTTGATTAGACCTAGAACCAGTACAGATGGAAGAGTGACCTTCTACAAACACGCCAGATTGTTACAGATTATTTTGCACAAAAAAAAAGATATATCCTTATTTTAGTTTCTTTCTTAGTTATTGTAGTTACATGTACCTTTAAAGAATATGCCTTCAGAAATACATTTGTCCATCAAATACAATGGAATCTTGTGACTTCTCACTTTGTAAGGAAGATATTGGAGCTATGAGTTCATCTGCATTTCTTAGGATGTCATGGGTATATATATCTTTTCTCTTCAGCTCTTTGTTTTCTTGAAGTTTCTAATTGCCTTTCTTTTTTCTTACATCATCTGCTTTTATTACATCCTTAACATCCGCCAGCATTCCAAGCATCCCAGAAACTCACTGTGGGGAGGGTGCTTTTTTCCTGCTCCCATTCAAGTGATGCTTTCCTACGCCTGAGGTGCAGCCATCATCCTCAGAGCTCCTGTAACTGCTTCCATGGCTTTGATCCAGTGTATTCTGAATCGCAGGTCTTGTTCTTTTTTTCTTGACTCCCTTGTTTTGTTAGAGAACATCTTCAATTAACTTTGCAGGAAAGGGTGACTGCAAGATAAATTTTCTGAGTTCTTACATGTTTAGTTTTTTTCCCCAAGATGGCTGACTAGAAGCATTTCCAGCATGCCTCATCCGCTTAGAAGAACCAAAATAGTGTGCAGATAATCACACTTTGAATACATCATCCAAAAGAGAACACAGGAGTTCAACAGAAAAGTGAAAGGAAACTCCAAATTCTGAGAAGGAGAAGGAAAATAGGCAGTTCAAGTGGGTGGGACTGGCTGAAAACTGGGGGTGAATCCCCAGTATAGGAAGGGGTGAGCGAGTCTTTCTGTGGTCCACTTTCCCACTGAGGGATCGTACAATGCAGGCCACGGGAGAGCACTTTGACCTTCCCATGCCCTGAATCTAACTTAGGGGGCAGCCAAGAGACTG